>LPNX011063776.1:69164-80600 GCA_001517045.1 Pseudotsuga menziesii
AGATCCTACAAATTGATTATGAAGGAAAACTTATTGGACTTGGATATTGGTGATCACTTGAAAGTCGTCTTATGAAGAAAATATTGGAGACAATCTATTATGTTTCCTACAACAAAGAGAAGAAAAAATGAACTGCCCAGCCTGGTGGAGATCTATAGTTTTAGTGGTTTCACATAGATCTTAGTCAAAACATAGCTGGAAAAATATAACAAAAAGGAATAACAACTAGCAACATGGATAAGTTAAAATCCTTATTTTTAGATCGAAACTAAGGATAAATGAGTCTAATATTTTAAGGAAAATTGATCCACCTTTCTAGGCATAGGATCAGCAGGAAAAGTATTTTGCTAAAAACTTGGCAGTGTTAAGGAATTTCATTCCATATTTTTGGCAACTGTAGATCGCATACAAATATCCAAAGAAGGAAGAGTCAACATTTTGAATACCAAATGGGGTAATTGAACTCAACATTTGATGATTAGATTAGTAATCAAAGAATAATTCTAGATTTGAAGGCACTTGATTCTGGAAATTCTAGATCTCTTGAAACTAATTCAAGATTCACCTTGTGATTTTTCTACTTTATTAATTTCTATAAAGTTTAGCATTTTTATTGTAATGAGGGTTTAGTTAGAGGCATGAGATAGAGTTTTGGGGAAGAAAGACTTGTATGAATCAGTAAAAACTTGTGGGCATGTAATTTCCTTTAATTAAATATTTCTTAGAGCTTGATATTGTAAGTCTCTTCATTCTTCATTGTCTATCTTCTTACTTGAATGAATGCAAATTGTTGATTTTCAATAATTTCTCACAAGTTATAGATTCCTAAGCAGCAAATTATTTGTTGTGATTTCCCATTTTCTATGTTTCTTTCAAGTATTCATCCATTAATTTGTAGAAGGCACTTCAGTTTATTTAATGTTCCATCCCATTAATATTCATACATGATCTGTTAGAGATGTATGTATGTTCATGTTGGTTTCCTTTTCTTTAATATTTCATTATTCCCATTACTTTTATATAATATTAACCTTGATTTCCTTTAATTTATATAATGTCTACAAAGGGAATCCATGCCCAATCATCTTTCCCTATTTCCTTTCTCGTTCGCCCTACTTGATCCACTACCCGAATTAAACAATCAAATCCTCTTTTAAGATGTGTTGATCAAGCTCTTGTAGCAGTCCTTGAGAAGACTCCAGTGCAAACATCTTATGGTATCGTTGTTGGGGAGAGAAGGAACAAAGACATACTTCCCTGGCCTATAAAACAATGAATAGATGCATTCTTTGATGGTAAACAAGGAGTGGTTACAAAGTTTGGACTGCAATTTTACATTAGGTGACTCCACGAAGGAAGAATATACTCACAATATCATGTTTTTTATTCCTCAAAATATGAATGGAAAGTTTAGTTGTTGATCTAGTTTCTTCATTAAATAAGATGACAGATTTTGTGGCAGACTCTATTTTTCTTCAAGTTTTAAAGAAATTAATAGGTATGATATTTGAAGATGAATGGAATGAGGTATTTCCTTCAGCTATGTATTCTTATTTGAATTCTTATAACATTTATGATGGAAAAGATATATTTAGTTGTTTATAAGAAAAGATTCTAGAGGAGCTTGTAAAAGAATATGAAAGTTTGTTGGCTCAAAAAAATTCCAGATTTCTTCTTGGCATAGTAGCACTTTTAAATATTTTTATGATGTTGAACATGAATAAATTCTCCTTTATGGAAAAATTGTGGATGCACTTTTCATTGATCCAAATGTTTCTATAAGTTTTGGTTATGATGCAATTGATGTTCCAAAAACTATTAAAGATCAATCTATCCATGATAATTATCTTGACAATGAGAAGGAACAATTCATGGCAGCATGAATGGAACTCCTTAATACTAATCCAACATATGATTTTTTTTTAATCCGAGTCACAGGAGGAGCATTTGAGCATATTTTCTTTCTAACCAAACTATGACCAATAGATTATAGATATCATTGAGCCCTTAGTTTCAATTCTTGAACGAGAAGCTGAAATGATAAGACATGCAGCAGTGGGAGATGAAAATACACAAAAATAGATTATTTCTTTTGAACAACAAAAAGATATAGTTGTCCATAATTTCTATGAACTTCCATTTATAATGATTTTCCATTGTCTAGATTTTTTTTTTTTCGATTAATGGCATGGAGGAAATTTAGTGTATGATACAGTTGTTGGCATGGTTACAATGGAAATCTGATATTACTTGATTAAATACTTGAGCTGGTTAGATTAGGTGTTGTATATAAATAATCTTTCCATGCAAGAATTTAGCTCCAATTTAAGTTTGTTGCAGTATCTTTTTCAGTGTGTCAATATTTCTAGTTTTCAATAAGGAGCAGAAGTGATATCCATGCATGAAAAGGGGTACAATTTGCAAGAGTGAAATGGAAACAAAACATAGTGGAGAATGTTACTGCTATTTTTCAGTTTTCAATTTCAGGAAAGATTGGTTTCTATTCTTGGTTGCATGTTGAAGAGTGTTTTTCTCCATATGAGAAAAATGAGTTGTAGGGAGAGAGGTTGCATAGATATAAAAGAAAGGCACTTGGTTTGTAGGTTCTTATAGCCTCGTAGGGAGGAATCCATCCTCAGTCATAGCTAGATGTTGGCACCATATTTTTCCTCATCAAAATTTTCAGCGTCAAGCAACAAAATCGATGGATTTTCAAAAAGTGTTCACCATGGGAAATTCTAGAAGCAAGAAGTTGTATACTTGTAATGGACATGCTACTTGAATCTTGCCATCCTACATTCTAATGTTTCATTGGATTCAATGTTTGTCTAGTATTTGGTCATATTCCCATCATATCCAAAGTAATTCCATCAATTTTGTTGACCTTTCGTTAGGTTTGTGTCAATTTCGCTAAATTTTTTCCAAGCCTCTAATATTTGCTCATTGTTTGTGAAATCCTGTCACTACCAAATATTAGCCTGGTAATTCTCATTATGTCTTTATTTTTCAAAATTCAAAGTCTCACTTATTTTTCCCCTCTCCATTTGAAGTTTCAAAAGTTTGTTTTTTAAGTTTTACCTAATCTCACTTAAATTAAAGAATATATTATTTTATTTTAAATATAAACTCTTTTTAAAGATTATTCTTATGATTTCATATTTATATAAAACAAGTGAGTGGCGATATTTTACCCAACCCAAATTCCAAAGTCTAAATTGAAGTTCTAATTCATATGTCACAATTTTAGTACAAAATAAAAGGGTTTTTATCACTACTTTTTAATTTGCATCTGCCATCATTTATTTGATTATTTTCTTTTTGAAATGATTGGTAAAAATTAAATTGGGTCAGGTTTCATTCATGAGTCAAACAAAGTTATGTCAAACCAAAAATATATGGTTTGGACATCATCCTTCATTGTTTGGTTATTTCTCCACAAGTCCAATAAAAAATGCCATTCTATATGTCAAACCCAAGCTTTATTTTAAATCCATAATTTTAGTCTTTAGTTTTGTCATTCTTGTTGAACTTCAATTGGGTGTTGATCCCCAATCCCATACCTGCAAGCCAAAATCTGAGCTCAAGAGTCATACCTCCATTTTTCAAGTGGCTCACACTAAATGCCAAGGGGGAAGTCCAATGGATGTGCTATTCTCAACGTGTTGGTTCAATGCACATATACCTATGTTTAAAACTCCATGCATATGGGATAATTCCCATGATGTAAACAAAAGGCATCATGCATTCAAATACCAACAGTGGCAAGTATGTTGGGTAAAAGTATTATTTATGGCACTAAAGGAGATCCCATGGGCCATGGAACTTAGCGCAACTATAACAGTTCTCCCAAGTGTTATATAAGCACTAAACCAACAATGTTTTATAGCTTAATTCTAGTGAAAGGAGACAAGAAAAGAATTTGAGATGGATAAATGCTCACAACACCCAAGGAAGATCCTACTAAATTATTATGCTCTACTTGTCATATGTCATATAGTGCACTGACCAACTGTGAAGGTGAAAACTAAGATGTAAGTCAAGTGTCAAAGGAAGATACTTAGACTTGTCAACTTTCAAGCCGAAGCGTCCAAGTGTAGATGCTAAAAGCATCCTTATACCTTATCGAGTATCATGAATAAATATTGCAGAGGAACTAATTTTGAGATGAAGTGATGAGTAGCGACTGCATTTATTTATTATGAAGATTGCTGGGATGCTAAATTGGAGAATTTACAATGAAGGAATGGTCATATTGGAATGACCTTAGAGAAGAAGCGAGTTGGAGATCCTACAAATTGATTATCAAGGAAAATGATTGAGAACTTACTGGACCGTAATATTGGTGATCATTTGAAGGTCACCTTATGCACTAGTGTAAAAGTTCAAAAAAAATCTCTAGAAACCATTTCTTAACCATCATGCTAATGTTTATAGAGTGGAAACCACAGAGGGCATGTTGACATATTAATCATCGGAACATGAAATGGTGTAACAATTATGGGTATTAGTTGATATTTTAAAGGAAAAATCCATAAAAGAAGATTAGTGGCATGGAGCTAACCAAGAATAACCATTTGTGTCGAGCAAAAGGCTAGACCCTCTCAAAATTCAAGACATTGGTGCAGATTTTGTTCCATATAATTTGGATGAAGACATACTTGATGAAGTCATATGAATTTCTAATGATGAATTTGTTGAGATGGTAAAGCAATTGCAATTGTAAAAAGGATTGATGGTTGAAATTTCATAAAGATATTCAGAAAGTATGGATGTAATTAAAGGAAAAGTCATGCACATGGGCATTTAACATGGAATTAATGGAAAATTTAGGTTAGGGTTATGACATTCACACATAGATAATGCCAATAAATAGTCCATGATTGGTAATGACAATAACAACCCAATTACCAATGAGAATAAGAAACCACTTACAAATGTAAGTAATAAAAATGTAGCTAATAATAATAGAAATGATGTATAATGATAATGGAGTAGTTTAACGATTTGAGGATTCTCCTGTCGTTGGACTACTCCGTTAACTGGCGTCGTTAATGCTCAAGGCCATTGCTGTTGTTTTTGTCATTTATCCACTTGCAAGGTCGAGGATGTCTCTACCTTGAGGTGACCAGTGACCTTAATGTCCTCTTTTCTTGTTGCGCCTAGAGAAAAATAAAATTTCTTTTTGTAACCTTACCGCCATTTCAATACCTAATCTTTAGGTCTTGGAATTCTACAAACATTGTCATGATGAATATTCACCTTTATCTACTTTTAAGTTAAAGAGTTTAGGAGAGATATTAGATACACGACTGAAGGGGTAAGAGTATAACATGGTGTTCAGATGAAGGAAGTGATGTTTTCAAGTTGTTATTCATCTCTTGGTCTTGCAGGAAACCTTGAGGTGTTGACTATGAAAAATTGTAGCATCCTAGGATGGACTTATCTCTAGTGGTGCGACACAAGTGAGGTTGGACTCTACAGCAGCTCTAGCAGAGTTGGTGCAGTTCTAGCGATGTTGGAGAAGTAACATTTGGAGGGAGCAGAGTGGGGAGGGTGGAGGATTCACCAACTAGGAATATATGATTAAATTCAAGGGGTAGTAGGATGTTTAGGTAGAGGCGACAAGGATCAGGATCTTGTGCAACCGAGGAATGGCGCTCACCCAAGACCCAGAGGGGCATTTACGGAGGAGATCACGACCGTTAATGGAGTAGTCTAATGCCAGGGAAAATCGTCGAAGAGTTAGACTACTCCTAATGATAATTAAATCCATTACAAAATTAAACAAAAATGAACAAAATTACACTATTTGAACCATTTATTTTAGCATAGTTTATAGAAACAATGCAACACATTTTTTCATGTCATGATTTTTATAAACATAGTAATTTCTTTTATATGTTCTTGTTTAGGCCAATGGACGCCATTTATATAGAGAGATTCCACAATGCTTCCTTTTGCACTTATCAAAAACACAATTTGACTAACAAAATGTATAATCTAAATTTCAATAAATTAAAACAAAATATATAATCTATATTTGAATAAATAGAAATTCCAAAATGTTTCCATTAGCACCACTTCCAAAAAAGAACAATTTGAGAGGATGTATTTTCACAAATATATAATATATATTTTTATAAGTTTGTTTCCATTTTTATTACCCAACATTTGCTTTATGTTGTTTCCTTTTCAAGTTTTTGTACACTTTAAATTGAATTGCTTTATGTAGAGAGATTGTACAATGTTTCTTTTTACACTTGGAAAAAAGCTGTATTTTAACAAAACGTATAATCTAAATTTCAATAAATTAAAGAAAAATATATAATATATATTTCAATAAATAGAGATTCCAAAATGTTTCCATTAACACCACCTGGAAAAAAGCACAATTTGACACAATGTTTCCATTTTTATTGCCTAAAATTTGCTTCCATTTTAATAAGTTTGTTTCCATTAACACCATTTAAAAAAAGCACAATTTGAAAAGAAAAATTATAAATTTGTTTCTATTTTTCTTTATGCTGTTTCTTTTTTTAAGCTTTTATAGACTTCAAATTGAATTGGTTTATTTTACTTTTTCTCTTTAAGCTTTTCTTGCTTTTAAGGATTAATGGTTTATGTTGCTTTTTCTCTTTAAGATTTCCATGCTTTTTAAGTATTGATGGAAAGAGGGTAATCACAATATTCTTTTAAAACGACCATTGGAAACACTTCTGGCATTGCTTCTGGCATTCTCCATTATATTGTCCTTTTCTGGCATTTCCGCAATTTGCAATTACTGGCATTTCTGCTTCTGCAATTTCTGGAACTTTCAGAACGTCTCCTCTTTCCATTTCGTTTATTGGCCATATTTTCATTTCATTTATATTGATTTTTAGGGTTTTATTTTGTTTATATGGATCGGATCAAGGTGTATATGATGTGGAGTATGCAATGCTTTCCAACAACAACATTTGTTTTCTTTGCTTTGCCATATGAGAGGAGATTCGATTGCTCTGCTCTGCCATATGAGAGGAGACTCGATTTCTCTACTCTACCATATGACAGAAGATTTAATTCAATTCACTTAAGATCGGCTTCAATTTTTATGGTAGGAAAACATTAGTTAATAATTTCTTGATTGAAATGTGAAGGTGGGTCTGCATTGAGTCTCCAAAGCTATATACTCATTTTTGGAGGTCAGCTAAGCTAGATTATCATCAATCATTATCGAAACTTTACAGGGAAATATGAAAAATCCATGCCAAGGGTAAGGGTATATAATCTCACCAATACTTACAATAGTTACAATTACTTTAAAGTATACATTACATATTATAGAGTGATATTTCCATACTTTGTAACCTCTGATAGGTGTTCTTGAGATTTTCCATCCGATATGTCCTCTCCGCATTAAAGGTACATTCTCTCTGGGTTTGTAGTTTTATTTTTTTTATTCATCAACAAAGCTTACAACACCCTTCCTACTTTCTTTTTCCGATTCTTTGTTAACCCCCAACTTCTTTTTCTGATTCTTTAACCCGCTCTAAGGACTTAGGGAAACATGTACTTAATATTGTAAGTGGGAAGCAAGGGTAGAGTACCGTATTTCCTTGTATCTTTGTCAGGGTCAATGGTTATCAAAATAAGAGTACTCTTGGGCTTGATCTCTGTGTTAATAATTTAAAGTTGACGCGGAAAATAGTCCAATCTTTCTAAAACATAAAAACAAATTTCTTCACCATATGGAAAGGTGTGCCCCTGCAGTCACAATACTTTTAAGTTTAATCTCATGCATGGCCTCCTCCATTCAGTGATGTGCACTCTTCATAACGTTTAATTGAACACATCTCTAATGGCCCAGATGGAATCTTTAGAGTTGATTCAAGTAGTACCTTTTGCTGGCCATTGATTTTCTCTTTAATTCCACACATCTCCAATGGATGGATGGAAGCTTTAGAGTTGATGTCAACTAGTACCTTTTGTCGGCCCTTGATTTTCTCTCTAGATGATAGGGAAAATTAATGAGCCTGAAATATTTAGTGTATTCTAGTACCTTTTGTTGTCCGCTGATTTTCTCTTTAGATGAAAATGAAAATTAACAAACCTGCTTTGCAGGTTTTAATAATGACAGTTGTGCAACATGCAAGTTTTACCCAATTTTGGTCAAACAATGTAAACTTGCTTTTGGGAGCTATTTCAAGATGTTTTGTTAATGGTGCAAGAAATTTTAATGCGATGTGATCCCTGAAAGTGTAGGTGTATGCTATGATGGATGAAAGTGCAGGTGTATGCTTGGAAATGACAATGTTGGAACTCTGAGATATTTTGTGAAATATTGAATATTCATCTATGTTATGTGGTTTCTATTACTTAAGCCGATGGGTATTATGAGACATGATATGATTCGGTTATAATTACTACTTTTATAAATTATATTTTGGAAGTTTGATTTTGAGTTATAGGGTCTGGTCTTAAGAAACATTAGACTGATCTTCTATTTTGGAAGTCTGATAGGGTGTTTTTCATATTTGCATACTGAGAACTATCTATTCAAAATAATTATAAAGTTGGTTCAAAAAGTTTTTCATTAGTTTGATTATGCGGCTAAACCATTATAAAGTTTGTTCAAATTTTTTTTTCTGTTAGTTTAATTTTGTGGAGAAAATCACTACAGTGATTACTATGGGAGTGGTTTGATTTTTCACTACAGAGGGTCGATCTTGAGTTACAAGTTCTAGTTCAAATGATAATTATAGCATTGAGAGAAGGAGGGTGCAATCTACAGGATATGTATGTCCATCTTATGTAACATCGGTAAACCATGTATTCCATGTAGACCATTGATTACAATAATGTAAAAATAATTTAAAATAATGTAGATAATAATAAAATAAAGAAGCATCCATCCATCACATCTATGTTACATATTTATCTTCTTTTCTACCCCTCTGGATGCTTAATAAATTTGGGTTTATGATCGTTTCCTTTTTTCCTACACAGAGGAATACCCAAGTGGTTTCCTTTTTTCCTTGTGGTTTCATACAAAAGAATACCCAAGTGATTTCCTACACGGAATACCCCAAAGGTTCATATTCTTTTGGACCCTTGCACTTCCTGTAACTAGGAGCCAAATTTCTGTAGTTTCTCTAATCTAGAGCAAGGTTACTTGGGAGCTGGAAGCAGAATTTTTAGAAGTTTTTGATTTGGAAGCGTTTAGGAAGCATTTTTTTATATAATATATATTTTTAATATATTTTGATGCATATATGCCAACACATGCTTATAGAATGTTGAATTAGTCATGGAAACCATAAAAACATGAAATAAACCATACGATTTTAAATCATAATACCATATAACATCATTCATCAACCATCAATGATTCAATCAGTTATCATATACTAGTGAATTCATCAAACATAGGTCCATTATCCATAACATCAAGTTATCAACCTTATAGCTTCAGAGCTCAACTTCAAACTTCAAACTTGAATTACCATGTAATGTTCACAAAATATACCATAATAAATATAAAAGATTCAATGACTCAAGTTCTAGAATCTCAACAGTGTAGAAACTTGAAAGTACTGTAAACAAGAAAAGACAAGAAAAGTAGATTTTATGGATGTTTCCTCTTGCCAATGGAAATTTCTAATTTCTTTTCCCGTTTTCTATGTCCATGAACAAAGGGAGCAAGATTTTCATCCCTAGTAGCCACCAATGTTGAGCAGCTTGAGCCACGTCCAAGACTTGGTCCTACATGACCCCCCCTCACTGATGTAGGTGAGAGTTGTGAAGTTGAACCTGGGGGAAAAGGAGGTGGTGGCATTGTTGTTGATGCTATTTCTGCATGTTCATTCTCATAACTCAAAAGCTCTTCCTCCAAGTGCTCTAAATTTAAGGCTCCATCATCCAAGTTATGCTCCTCTAGATTGTTGTCGCAAGTGACATATGATCTATCAGTTTTGGCCCGCTCACAGTAATGAGTCAAGAACCTCAAGTTGTAATGTACATAAACCAAGCTTTCTGCCCGATTTTCATTTAATCGGTTTCTTTTCACCAAGTGGATGAAGATATAGGTTCTCCAACACCTTTCTCCAGAGGAACTTTTTACCACCTATGAAAGCACTTTGGTTGCCAATTTATGCAAGTGTTGGCATGATGAGCCATACATGTTCCACCACTAAATAGGAGGCACCCTATATCAATATTTTCTAGCATGCAAAGTACCAAATAGACCAATCTCATTGAGGTATTTGCTTAATTCACTATGCAATAAGGCACATTCCTCTTCATCAGGGACCAACTTGTCTACAGAATCCATGTACCCAACCTGTACTTATGGATTTATGCGGGGCTTTCTCCTAACCCCACCCCCAGGTGCTGGTTTGACCAACCAAGATGGAGAATAATATTTTGGTGTTAATACATATACTAAGGCATGCAATGGAATGTTGAGATGATCCCACCTTTTGACCACACACTAGTACAAAATGAGAGATTAGTGACCAAGAGACCAAAAATTTTGGTCACCACAATTTTTTTCAAGGGATAAATGACCAAAATTGATAAATTTAAGTGAGATAACTTAAAAAACCAAGATAAATGACCACTTTTGGTCACGTTATAAAAACAAAACAAAAAATTACTAAGATAAATGACCAAATTTGGTCACAGGATATCTAGACTAAAAATGAATACATAAAAATTGCTCATTTTTAGTTGTGCCACATAAGTTGATAGATGAAGGATCAACCATGGAAGGAGTTAGCCAAGGGATTTATTGGGTGGTGCCATAAACTTATATTATCTACACATACAACTTTCTCTCATTTTTACAACATATTGAAGTTATCTTCGGTGTTTCATTTCCCCCACTTTGGGGTATGCTAGTATATTAATCCATTGAAATGTGTATATATATATATATATATATATATATATAAAGCTAGTAGTGTTGCAATTTGAAAACACATCCATGGTCCACCCATTTAAAAAATGATAGTTTGGAAAACAAGTTTTAAACATTAAGATTCACTTTTTTTACAAGCAAAGGCTTGCTAGTAACTACACACAATTTGTCCTTCAAATTCTTCTCCATCCCTGGACGGGAATTTGACTATCTACGAATTTGCTCCATCCATCCATGTGAAGAATTTGATCCAATTCAACTAACAAAGACAGGATCAGTTATTAAAATTAAAAATGTTTAGTTGATTTATTTTATGTTTTATATTTTTGGATTGTTTTTATTGGAATTCTGTTTTTTTTGGGTAAAATTTAATATTTTTTAATTGAAAATTATAGTTTTTCATATTTATTTTTTTAGAATTTTTTTTTTTTTGCTTAATTATTCAAAATGAACCCAGTTCAACAAGATTCCTACAATTCTCATCTATACCCTAATAAATTTAATAAAATTCAAGTTTAAAAATATGTAAACTATGTTTT
>LPNX011063776.1:81832-123983 GCA_001517045.1 Pseudotsuga menziesii
ACATATATATATACATATACCTATACATATACATATATATATATATATACATATATATATATACATATATATACATATATATATATACATATATACATATACATATACATATACATATACATATACATATACATATATATATATATATATGTATAACCACTCTAAAAATTTTAAAATTCCAACCTCAGTACAAACAAGACAAACCAAAAAATTCAAATACCCATCTCAACAGGCTCTCTTTGAGTCTACTAGTCAATGTTGGTGTACATGTAAGCATTTTTGTCTCGACTTAGAATTATTCTCTTGATTACATGTTTTCAATTAATAATTAATTCATGTGATTTCAACAAACCTGGATCAGTGACCCCTCACAAAACTGATTCTCAGCCTTTTCTTTGTGGGTCAAATCGAATAATATGCAAAATAAATCCCCATCTTCTGAATTCTTAAATACCCCATCGGAATTGTCTATCTTGTATCTATTTCAATATCGAGGTTCAATCCCTAGATTGAATCTGTGAATGCTTTTTGCAGCAAACTTCTAGAAAAAGGTTTCATCAGGATTCGATCTCAAGACCTTCAAGATGATGCACATGACATTTTACTGGGGGAGACAGGTGGCCCTGCTGTTCGATGGCTAGAAGACTCAATTATGGATTGGTTACTAGCTTACCCTTATTGTTTTTTTTCTATATTTCAAGAGTATATTGTCAATCTACGATCTCGTTTCAAGGAGGTTTCGAGCGTTAAAGATGTTATAGGCCTGAATGCTCCACTGATTGGATGAAACTATACAACAATTGGGTTTAGGGTCATGGAATCGACCATTTTTGGAGTGAATGCAGGGCTGGGATATTTACTCATGTTGGCAGTGATGCTTTCAATGGAGGGGTCTTCATAGCTCTGGTCCTGGGGTTTGTTCTTGGGTATTTATTCTTCAGAAGCCGCGGTGAAGAAAGAAACACTGAAAGTCCATGTGGGTGCTCATGAAATTCATAATAATTGTGTGTATTGTTGTTTTCTTTGAATGCTTTCAGTTGCATAGAATTGTGTAAATAAATAAGTAAAATTGAATGTACAGTTCAAGATGAATTGTTCTGGTGTAACCCGTGTCTATGTAAAGATTTAAGGCGGAGGGGTTCCTTGCTTCATATGTATTTTTCTTGATTGTTTGTGGTGCAAAAAAGATGAATTGGAAACTTATAATCTAATTTTATTGAGAATCCTATTGGTTGTCTGGTAGACTCTTGTTTCTCTGTTATATGCACTAACATAGATCCATATTAAACCTGGATGATATAATGCGACAGGTGTTTCAAATCCCTTAAATTTATACAATTGGGATTGGTACCTACTAATGCAGATTCATATTAGACCTCCCCATATTATACTTGGATCTCAATGTGTGCACATAGGTTTCTAATCCCTCTTGGTGCTACTCTAAATCAATTTATATTGTTACTTACTAACAAAAATCCATAAACCTAGCTCTTCAATGGGTTGAGAGGTTTCAAATCCCTTTCAGTATCAATATATAATGCGCTAAGAGGTTTCAAATCCCTTTCAGTGTCAATATATAGCAATTGAGATCAACAACTAGTGGACACACTCATTTTTCTATGATATGTAAAATCCTTTATGTATATTGATGGATTATAAGCCAAACCATGTTTTGATGCTTCCTTCCTGGTTGTTTTTGCTATTGTGAAGCTTTTCAACCCACGATTTGCTACAAAGTAACTCAAAATCAAAATTAAAAACCACTCAACATTAAATAAAAATTACTAACTACTTGATCTTCTCTTTTCACTAAAGATGATGTATGCTTTAGAGTTTTATGTAAAACCGAAGATTTGAGCTTGTAGGCCCATCATTATTTTTATTTGGTGTGAATTTTAAAGACTCGTAGTAATTGAATACATTTGCATTGCTTCTCTTTGTAAATTTAGATTGTAGAAAATAGTTATTGTTAGTATAGATAATAGGGATAGAGTATAATAGCACTGAGAAAGAGAAGTTTGTGTCAGATACACCTTGGATTGTCTTTGAAAATGGTTACTGTGTTCCTTTTTTAATCTAGTTTGGAAATTCAAACTTTTTAATTGGCTTTGTAAGTAGCCGGTGCAGACTACCCAAGATACGGTGATAACTTCGGTGCCTAATGAGCATGGAATTATGCTTAAGCCCTTCAGTTGAATTTACAATTACTACCGTTCAGAGTGCCCGGAAATTGGAGTTTAGTATGTCCTAGTAAAATATGTTTGTCTTAGGTTTTCTCTCCTCTCAAGAGGAAGTTGTGTACTGTGATATGCCATTTTTCATTTTTCCTTGCATGGTAAGTAAGACAGACTATAAAAAGTTTGGCTTGTTGATGGTATGAATATGCATCTTTTAGTGAAAATTTAGCAGTGTCGTTGAAGCAAATCATCAATTTTATATCTGTCTAATGTCTACTCTCAATATTGGTGGTTATCGGTGGTGTTGTTTGGGCCGATGAGAATTGTTATGTACCTGAACCTTCATTACAATCAGGTTTTCATGTTCATAGTTGAGTTTTGAACCAGCCTAGATCCAAATCCTAGGCTCTATCAAGCACCGTGAGGGATCAAATCTCCCGAGGAGCAAACCTCTCCTTGAAAAGCTCCTTGAGTGCAATACCTGAGAAGAGGTTTACACCTTGGGAGATCTGATCCCTCTTAGTGCTTGATAGAGCCTAGGATTTGGATATATGCTAGTTCAAAACTCAACTATGAACATGAAAACCTGATTGTAATGAAGGTTCAGGTACATAACAATTCTCATCAACCCAAACAAGACCACCCATACCCACCAATATTGAGAGTAGACATTGGACAGATATAAAATTGATGATTTGCTTCAACGACACTCCTAAATTTTCACTAATTGGGTGAGAGTGTCGGGAGAACATATTACATTCCCTAGAGGTGGAACTCAATTTAAAAATGGAGCTCTTCATTACATACACTTTATTGAGGAGGTATGCCTTTTCTATTCTCAATTTCAAGTTTTATCCATTGTCTGAGATTCTAAAGGGAAAGACTAAATAGATATCATATCACTTAATCTTTGTAGGCAGATACAACCCTCTTTCTTTATGATTTATTTGATGAAAAGAATTACTCCTATCTTATTTCACTTTCTGCTTGCATTTCCCTTTATAATTTATTTGATGACAAGAATTAATCCTATCTTATTTCACCTTATGCTTGTATTTCCCTTTATAAAAATAAGAAGATATTAGTAACATGAAAAATCTTGTTTTTACATTTCCTTATACATTTGCATGCAACCGGATTTGAAGTGGAAATACTGGATTTGAAGGTCACTCCAATTTTAAATATCTTTGACAGACACATGGTTTAAACTTTAAAGTGTTAGGGAAATAGATTCATTGCCATATTTTGAGGGCATGGCTATTGTTATGCACATTAAGAGACATGTAAATAACAAATTCTTTCTTTAAGAGCATAAAATCATGTGGCTCCAACCTCAATTAAACCAACCACTGGCAAGAGGGAATGCCCTTTTTTCCTTGTTGATGCAAATCACCAATATTTTGCTATTGGGTGAATGAGAAATGCATATGGGTAGGGTTTTCCCTCTCTTAGGATAAGTGGAGGTGGATGTGAGAGATTGATATTTTAATGTCCATTCTCAATTCCAGGTCCCATCGTCATCAGATCAAAATCAAAATCAAAATCAAATCCTTCTTCACATACTCAATATCATGCTTCATATGGGAGTTATCAATCATCTTTTATTCTGTTGATTAAGATATCATGAAAATGGATCTTTGGAAGTTCCATATATAGAAATCCTCTCCCTGAAGATGCCATTTGATAATATAAACTTTATCATATTAGCATTTTTTCATTTTATGCTATACAAGAGTAAGAGAATATGTGCAATAGGAGTCATCTTAAGGATGTAAATAATTGACACATTGGTGAAGAATTTGTAGTTCACATGTCTAATTTAAAACATTTCTATCAAAGATGATTTCTAATGGATGCACAAAGAGTTATGAAATTGATTTGTTATCAATGCATTGAAAGGTTATACTTATAATTTAAGGTCTTTCCTGTTAACTGCATGGAAGTGTAAAATTCTATTGATTAAAAAAAGATGTTCATAGACAATGATAGAGAAATTCTGTAGATATATGAGTTTCATTTTTTTCAATATTTCTTTTTGACAATGTATTATTTTAGCAATATTGCAAATGATTAAAAAAATGAGTGCATTTTGTTCTTTGTATATGACAAGTTGATTGATGTTATCGACTGAATCGATTTGTGATTTTGACAGACTATCCCAGATGTTGCACGGGGAAAGGGGAGCTGTGTGGTACTAGATGTTGGTTGTGGGGTCGCTAGTTTTGGAGGCATTTTATTTGAAGGACAAGTCCTGACCATGTTCCTTGAACCTAAGGATGAGCATGAAGAACAAGTGCAGTTTTCTCTTGAACATGGTATTCCTGCAATATCAGTTGTGATGGGAACTAAAAGGATTCCATTTCCCAGTATTGTTTTTGATAGTGTATGTTGTACTCGATGCAAGGTTCCATGGAATGTTGACGGTCTATACTTAGAACTTGCAAAAATTGTACAATTAGTCCACCACAATTATATTTTGCATTCCTCAGTTTCTTCACACAAGATTTTTCAAGAATTTCCATATAGTCATTAACATTGGTCCATTAAAATGCAGGTGGCAAGCTTCTTCTAGTGCTTAATCCCTTATTAAGGCCAGGAGGTTATTTTGTGTGGTAAGCTGCTCTTGTCTATCAAAACAAGGAGGAAGATGTTTAGATCTGGAAAGGTGATAAATCAATACTATTTTGTTATGATTTCTTATTCTGATCAGAATATTTTCTGTATATTCCAATATTTTCTCTTTCCCAGGGATAAATTCCATTATTGTGAATTGTTACTTCAATGCAATATTTGTCATTTTCTGTCAAGAAGATAAAAAATTAACATTCAGTGATGTATGCCAATGATCATTGATAACCTTGATTAACTACGCTATCTAATTAAGTTTGTATTTTTTTGCATTTAAAAAGGACAACATTGATCTAGTATCATTCTATGTTCTTGAATACATCTGTTGTACTTTCTGAGGAGATTAAACACTTTTGTTTATGAAGATATTTAGTCTTCTTCTTAGATAGACTAAATTCTAGGCAGTTCTTTCTTAGTATTTGAAGGTTATTGCATTTAAGGTACTGCCTGCTCACTTCAAGTTGCAATACATGTTAGTCAACCATTCTCATATTATATATTGATCATAGTTGACTATAACTAATGACTTGTGTTACTTAGCTCTTCTCCTAATTCTGAGCAATATTGGTGTTCTCTAAGGATATTTTCTATGGCAAATTCTTTTCACCATTTGTGTGCTATTATTGGATTTTTCTATTGTTTGTAATAGCTTACATAAAAATGGATACTAAAAGTTAACAACTTCCAGGTGACATCTTGGATCGTTCTTGTTGGCACATGTCTCATTTTTGGGTGGAATCAAGCATAGATTATTATTACTTTAAGAAATATCTATCATGCTATATTTCTTACTTTTTCATGGCAATGTTGTTTATAGTTATATGTTAATAGTTCTATGCATATTATTTGTCAAAGATGTTGATTCTATATTGTTTTCTTTTATAATGATTTCAATGATGTCTTAATTGACGACTTCTATATGCTGGAATCTCCTTTCAAAGAAAAATGATCAAATCAATGAAGTAGGTGTTGCAGTCTATCAAAAACAAACTTCTAACACTTGCTATGAATCGAAAAGGAAAAATGAACCTCTTTTGTGTGAAGAGGAAGCCAATCCTAATGTAGCTTGGTATAATTTGATTTATTTTGATTTTCCTTTCTGAAGCTTATATTTCATTAAAATGAAAGTAATGCTTGATAAAAAATGTGCATATGATGTTATACACTAATAAATCATTTCATTAATTGATGGACATCAATAGTAGGTGTATATCATGATTTGTTACAAGTTCTTTCTTTCCTGATAGGCATGCTCCAATGGAGATTTGCTGCTTGCAAAGGGTGCCACCTGAGGATGATGAACGTGGAACTAAGTGGCTAGAAGAATGGCGTACAAGGCTTAAAAAATTTCCTTACTGGTTAAAGAAGGATGTGCACGACGATTTCATCTCAGATACAGAGCATTGGAAAAGGATTGTTAGTAAGTCATACCTTTCGGGAATGGAAATTGATTGGTTTGCTGTTCGGAATGTTATGGACCTGAAAGCAGTTTATGGAGGGTACTTATTTTTAACCTTCATCAATAAATATAGTCATAGAGATAGATAATCATCTATCTGAAATGTTTAGGGATGAGACACACATGCAATTTACGAAGAGCATTGTTCTTGATTCCTTTCTACCGTTGATAAATCATTCTAACTAGGACAAACTGCTATTGAGTTTTTAATTGCTCGTATGAAGTTTTTAATTGCTTGCATGAAAAGTAATCTGATTTGCTACTTCTTCTGTTGTTTTTTTGTGGTTAAATAGATAGAAGACCTTCTACTTAAGATATTACAAATAGAAAATAACTTGCATAGGGGAGGGTAATAATTTTGAATCTTTGATTCCTTCTATTTTCATTCAAACAAGCAATATGGGTAGACATAGGTCCTACAATTGATATTTTTGATGCTTGAAATCATCACTACCTAATTGGCTGTAAAACTTTGTCTTTTATCCTCTATTGTTGTATTCAAGGAATTCTTCCTAAAATGTTTTTGGTATCAAGTAGTTTCTGGAGATAAAAGACTTGTTTTCAGTGTCATGCCATACAAGCATCACAAATATTTGCATTTTGTTGGAAACGTAGCATCATTCCTCTTTTTAATGTTTGCAATATGACATTATAGTAACACCTACCAAGTGCATTTCCCGGCAACAATGATTAGAAGCCACCTGATTTTGTTATGGATGACATGGGAATAAATTTTGTATTCATCATTGAATGATTTCTAAATGGTTCCCTGGAAACAACTGCAAATTCCCAACATCAATTATTAGAGGCTACTTATGTGAAAAAATTGAACATGCTAGGAATTTAACCTAGACCTGTCTCTGGTTGGTGGCCAGCACCACCACTGAGTTACATGCCCTGTAGATTGGAAATTTCATGTTCAGGGGTGGATTGATACTCAACACCCACTCTAAAGCCACCTCATTCATTTATATAACTCTAGGACTGGGGAATTCCTAGGTGCAAATATGGCTCAGAAACCATGCGAGAACATTAGACAGGCTAGAAATTGAACCCAGGGCCTACCTTGATAGAAAATGGTAGATTAGACATGTTTCTTCACACACAAAACCTGTTCATCAACAAATGTTACATATTTATAATTGTATACATCCAGTTTTCCCTCAAGATAGACACACTATCTTAACTATACTAACAAATAGTTGAGGGAATATCTCAACCACGCCAAAAATAGGAGAACTAGTTGGAGAGAATCTTTCAAATCCAACTAATCTAACAAAATTACAATTACAATATTCCAACACTCACCCTTAATGAGTACTTTGTCTTAATATCTCCATTAAGCCAGGTCTTCATTAGCTTCTTTCACCAATTCAATACATTAACTGCTCCATTGCAAATTCAAGAATCTCTTGATCAACAAAGTCTATGTCTAGTCCAAACTTGCACTTGCATCTCGTACCTTGATCATTGTTTTTGGGTACATGATTTCTGTAATGCATGGGTACGTGATTTTTGTAACCATGGTATAGATTCTAGAAGGATCTTCTTCACATACATGGCTCATTCAACTTCTTGATGAAGTTATGAACTCTCTCTAAATGTACACAAACTTTAGGTTTCTAGTCCAAACACAACTCCTAAAGTCTGCAATCAACATGTTCCCCTCATAGAGAATCCTAGTTGATAGACGACCCACTCCTAGAGCATCCAATCGACACATGACCCACTCCAAGTGTTTACCACTCCATGATAGAGGTTATCAAACAAGTTATCCAAATCATCATGGTTACATGGAAAATGGGTATGCATGCCTATCCATGTCTTACAATGATATGCCCTTTACAGGAACACACTTGATCTCAAGCAGACACCAGGTAGAAGCTTAGAATTTTCACAGACCAATACATAATATCCCAGAATAGCTACAAATACAAGATGTGATTAACATTTCCATATGGTCACTGCTTTTATTCAATACAACACAAGCTTTACCTTGTTTGTCCACACCTCCTAATTTCTACTGCTACCATAAGCACTGTCATAGTCATCCTTTGGACCAAAACCATATACCTTTTTGTCATCTACACTAACTTAAGTACTTGGAGTCTTCATTTGTGTCTAACCTCTCCAAATTAAGCACAATTGTCCAATCTTCTTCTTGGAGCTTTCACACATCATCTATAAATTGTTAGAGTAGTCTATTCTAACAACTTTGCACTTACACATTGAGTTGAAAATGCCCAACATGTTACATTTAAAAATCCCAAAGAAATTTCAAAAAATATATCATATCCGTTACAGTCTTCTCACCATTTCTCCAAGCTACAATATCGCACTCTTCAACATGCACAAACTTCACCATGAATTTTTCAGCAATTCAGGCACAATGTTTTGTCTCAAATAGTATCTAAAACCTTACTTCTCTGCTTATGATCCATATCACGTCCTTTGAAAAGCTAGGATTAGTATTTTTTATTGTTTATTTATTTAAAAAAGTACCACAGGAAGCAAAACCTGTGTGGAGGATCCTTGTGGCAATGATGTCTTGGGGGAATTCCAAGCATACTAAATTGTAGGTCAACATTCTCCTCCTTCCATGACATGCACCAACTCCTCTGTCTTGCTTTGATTGTTAGAATCAACACCTTGAAGGACCAGATTCACCAGATTGCTAGACTTAGCCTTCTATTTCTTCAGAATTGGCAGTGGCATCGGCCATAGACAAGGGCTGGTCATGAACCACATGTTACCATGAAGAGAGGCTTACCTTCTCACCATTCACAGATATGGGAATGAGATTGGGCTTGGGATTCCTCCGTCCATGCATGCCATACTCAATGATGCACACTTCATTGGCTACATGCAACTATCAATGTCAATTTCAAATATGTTAAACAAATCCTATACCAATACCTACCCCCATATAGATATAAATACCATACCACCTCAATTTCTTGCCCCTCTCATTCACTCATTCCATGGCTTCTTTTCTTTTGGTCGCATTCAATGAAGAAGAGAAAATAATGTTTATGTTCTCCTCTCCTGTCCTGATGATGGTGTGCATTGCATGAGGGGAAACTTTTGTGTCTGACCTCTACAACTTCAACACAATTGTCCAATATTCTTCTTGGAGCTTTCATACATCATCTGGTAATTGTTAGAGTAGTCAATTCTAACAACTTTTCACTTACACATGAGCACGGGAGTATGTTACAGTCAATGATTTAGGAATACAATGAAGAATATTTGTTATTATCATTCACCGATTCTTCTATGTGTAATACATTCCCAATATTTTTTTAGCTAGACTGTCATGGTTTCCTCCATTTATTGCAGGGATCTCTTACAAATGGGATAGTTTTTGACTCAAGCTTTGAGAGGGGTGATCCAATAGAATTTGAAATTGGTAGTGGTCAAGTGATAAAAGGTTATCTCTTAGGGTTTATAGTTTATAATTTTATACCTGTAATTACAAATAACTATTGGGTTTCCATATATATCTATGCTTTTAATGATTAGGCCTACCCTAATAGAAAATGGTAGAGTAGGCATGTTTCTTCACACACAAAACCTGTTCATCAACAAATGTTACATATTTATAATTTTATACATCAAGTTTTTCCTCAAGATAAACAAACTATCTTAACTATACTAACAAACAGTTGAGGGAATATCTCAACCACACCAAAAATAGGAGAACTAGTTGGAGAGAATCTTTCAAATCCAACTAATTTAACAACCTCACAATTACAATATTCCAACACTTCCCCTTAATGAGTAATTTTTCTTAATCTCTCCATCAGGCCAGGTCTTCATTAGCTTCTTTCACTAATTCTATGCATTAACTGCTCAATTCCAAATTGAAGAATCTCCTGATCAACAAAGTCTATATCTGTTCCAACCTTGCACTTGCATCTCGTACTTTGATCATTGTTTATGGGTACATGATTTCTGTATTACATGGGTATATGAATTTTGTAACCATGGTCTATATTCTAGAAGTATGTTCTTCACATACATGGCTCATTCAACTTCTTGATGAAGTTATGAACTCTCTTTGAATGTACACAAACTTTAGGTTTGTAGGACAAACACAACTCCCAAAGTCTATAACCAACATGTTCCCCTCATAGATAATCCTAGCTAATACATGACCCACTCCTAGAGCGTCCAATCAACACACAGCCCACTCCAAGTGTTTACCACTCCATGATAGAGGTTACCGAACAAGTTATCCAAACCATCATGGGTACATCAAAAATGGGTATGCATGCCTATCCGGGTCTTACAATGATATGTCATTTACAGGAATATACTTCATCTCAAGAAGACACCGGGTACAAGCTCAGAATTTTCACAGACCAATACATAATATCTGAGACTAGTTGCAAATCTAAGATGCGATTAACATTTCCATATGGTCACTGCTTTTATTGAATACAACACAAGCTTTACCTTTTTTTTCCACAACATCTAATTCTATTGCTACCACAAACACTCTCACAGTTATCCTTTGGACCAAACCCATATACCTTTTTGTCATCTACACTGATTTACGTACTTGGAGTCTTCATTTGTGTCTGACTTCTGCAACTTCAACACAATTGTCCAATATTCTTCTTGGAGCTTTCATACATCATCTAGAAATTATTAGAGTAGTCTATTCTAACAACTTTGTAGTTACACATTGAGTTGGCAATGTTCAACATGTTACTTTTAAAAATCCCAAAGAAATTTCAAAAAATAGATCATATCTATTAAAGTCTTCTCACCACTTCTCCAAGCTACAATATTGCACTCTTCAACATGCACAGAGTTCACCACATATTTTGCAGCAATTCAGGCGCAATGTTTTGTCTCAAATAGTCTCTAAAATATTACTTCTCTGCTTATGATCCATATCGGGTCCTTTGAAAATCCAGGATTGGTATGTTTGATTGTTTATTTATTTAAAAAAGTACCACAGGTAGCAAAACCTGTGTGGATGATCCTTGCGGAAATGATGTCTTGGGGGAATTCTGAGCATACTAAATTATAGGTCAACATTATCCTCCATCCATGACATGCACCAACTCCTCTGTCTTGCTTTGATTGTTAGAGTCAAAACCTGACGAACCAGATTCCCCAGATTGTTGGACTCAACCTTCTATTTCTTCAGAATTGGTAGTGGCGTCGACCGTAGACGAGGGATGGTCGTGAACCACATGTGACCATGAGGAGGGGCTTACCTTCTCACCATTCACAGAGATGGGAATGACATTGGGCTTCTACAGGTTTAGGGTTAACATTCTGAATGTCAGTGAGAGAGGAGATACCTTACAAATTGGATGGGCCGTATTGCCATCTGACTCTACTAATTATATGACAAACAGTAGTGCTGAGGTTAAATAACTGAAATCTTGCCTTTTCGAATTAAATGTTTGAGGAATGAGGACGACTGAACAATACTCTATGATTATTCATGTATATTGAAAAGTATAGTTATATGAATTAATTAGATATGTTGTTCTTTATGTTGTTTTTGCCAACCTTTTTCCATTTTTTCAACTGTTATCGATTTTCATCTCTGCAGAGAATCATCTCCCTTTTAAGTGGGCATCAGGTTCACCTTCGTGATGCCTTCGTAACTTACCATCTGCTAATCTGGAAGATTTTGCCACCTTCAAAAAGGTATAGTAGTTATGTTTGTAAATAATCCAAAAATATATTGTGGCTAGTTGTTTGCTATGGTTTTACTTGAGTTGTAACTGAGTTTCATGCTTAACCATCAGATAAATCAAGAACAGTGGACACAAACATGTAGTTTCAATATATAAAATTTGCATAACCAGGGCAATTTATAGATGATCTATGCATATCTAAAATCAAGATCTGATTGAACGTAAAATTTAAATGAAAACATTCAACTTGCAAATAAGAGACAAATTAATAAAACACAGCTGGCATTATTCAGTAACCTCCATATATAATTGATGTTTTTCAGGAATGGTGGCTAGCAATTAAATATTTGTTGCTGGTAATCTGTATACGAGCTTGGTAGTTGATGCTACAAAAGAAAAAAACCGTCTAGTTTGGTGACCCCAAGTGACTATCTTAATAAAACCAAATGGGAATTTTGTAGAGATAAAAGTGAACAGTTTTGGGAGTGGATCCACTCAAAGATATAATTTTGGAACGATTGTTAAAAAATTTAATCTAGAAATGTTAAAAATTTTAATCTAGAAATAGTGTGCACACAACTTTCATAAGTAAGAGGAAAACATCATAAATATCATACAACGAACGAAGGAATCATCTTGAGGCTCTTAGTCCAACTCGTGTGTTGGAAAATTTGTAGACTATTGTATCTATTTTGCACTTCAAAGAATTTGTTCATGGTCATTATTGAGGTGAGATTGATTCTCGGTTTCTGACCATTCAGGAGTGTATTAGGAAATTGGAGGAATAGAACTATATATGTCTATGACCGTTAATCCTAAGGATTTTAGGTCCCTTGCAACTAAATTCAAAGAGGATATGGCACGGGAGCTGGAAGTTGTTATTTATCAGGTGAAACAGAAACCCTGCCAATGAAGTGAAAAGATTGTTAAATGATTGTTTTCAGCAGTCAAAAAATCCTTAATACTTGTTGACAGTTTCAAAATTTTACTGTTTAGAAGGAAGTCATAGATTATTCATTTCATGTTTTCAAGAGTGACAATTTATGGATATATATTTTTGCAAACATGAAGCAAACACAGGTTAACATTCTGAATGTCAGCGACAGAGGAGATATCTTACAAATTGGATGGGCCATATTTCCAGCTGACTCTAGTAATTATATGACAAACAATACTGCTAAGGTTAAATAACTGAAATCTTTCCTTTTCCAATTAAATTTTTGAGGAATGAGGATGACTGAACAGTACTCTATGATTATTCATGTATATCGAAAAGTATAGTTATATGAATTAATTAGATATGTTGTTCTTTATCTTGTTTTTTCCAACCTTTTTCCATTTGTTCAACTGTTATCGATTTTCATCTCTACAGAGAATCATCTCCCTTTTAAGTGGGCATCAGGTTCACCTTCGTGATGCCTTCAGAACTTACCATCTATTAAGCTGGAAGATTTTTCCTCCTTCAAAAAGGTATAGTAGTTCTGTTTGTAAATAATCCAAAATATATTGTGGCTAGTTGTTTGCTATGGTTTTACTTGAGTTGTAACTGAGTTTCATGCTTAACCATCAGATAAATCAAGAACAGTGGACACAAACATGTAGTTTCAATCTATAAAATTTGCATAACCAGGGCAATTTATAGATGATCTATGCATATCTGAAATCAAGATCTGATTGAATGTAAAATTTAAATGAAAACATTCAACTTGAAAATAAGAGACAAATTGATAAAACACAATTGGCATTATTCAGTTACCTCCATATATAATTGATGTTTTTAGGAATGGTGACTAGCAATTAAATATTTGTTGCTGGTAATCTGTATATGAGGTTGGTAGTTGATGCTACAAAAGAAAAAAACATTCTAGTTTGGTGACCCCAAGTGACTATCTTAATAAAACCAAATGGGAATTTTTGTAGAGATAAAAGTGAACAGTTTTGGGAGTGGATCCACTCAAAGATATAAGTTTGGAACGATTGTTAAAAAATTTAATCTAGGAATAGTGTGCACACAAATTTTATAAATAAGAGAAAAAAATCATAAATATCATATAGCAAACGAAGGAATCATCTTGAGGCTCTTAGTCCAACTCGTGTGTTGTAGTCTATGTCTATAAATCTGCACACATGGATAATAGAGGTGGAGGTATGGCACACAGTATACAATGAGAATGCCTCAACTTGAAATGATAGCTCAATTCAATATGAGGGATGCTTTATACACAGATATCCAAGTAGCAGATGGTTGGGGATCGTGACCATTCATCTATTGATTCAAGTTACTTATTAACTAGGACTATCTAATGACGACTTCATAACCCCTTCATAAACTCGCCACCCACTTCATAAAGTTTATCACATAATAATAATGAGACTTTCAAGGTTCACATGTTTAAGTTATTGAAAGAAAATAGACCACAAGCTAGATATGATTGAGTGTTCGTGTTTAAGTGTTGGGCATCATAATATTCCATAGGTGATGTCTTCATCTTTGTCACTGATGCTGATTTTCAAACCATAATTCCACTGGATCTCATTGGAAAATTCTTTTGCATCTCATAATTATAACTGATTCTCTTCCTTTGAAGTCTCATGCATTCAACATTCATCAATCTTTGATTGTTTTCCTTGAATGGTGGTTACTGGACTTCAAACTATTGGAAAGAAACACTTCTTTATTGGGGGTCACCGACCTCACATTTGTACTCAATTTTTTGTAATGCTCAATGTCTAAAAAATCACTGTAGCATTACCAATGTTCTGCAAGCCATCTTTGTGGTCACCACAACTTAAGTGTTTCACACAAATGTCTGGGTTATTATCACAAGTATGTTTTGCTCAAGACATTCCTGGATCCTCATTTATCTTAATCTTAACCAATAGATGATTGGAGCACAATTTCACTATAATACTTTTTTCTTCGTTATTTGGAAATAATGAATTTGAATTATATTGACACATTACTTGATTGCCTTTTACTGCTCAGTTTTTACATGCTCACACTGACATCTAAAATATCATTTCCATTGTAAATATCATCTTGGAAACTATTTTCCATGTCTATTTTCCATGTTTTGCTGCATGTTGTAGAATTTCATATGGGTTTGAAAGTTCTCTCAGTTCTCAGCCCTCTCGGTTTCAATTTCAAAATTTTTAGTGTTTAATGCCCAACCCAGTTTTCATATAGGCTGGAAATTGCACAATATTTTCAGACAAATAAAACACTGTTGAAACTCCATTTGATTAAGCATTACTCTGTGTCGTTGCAGTTAGCAAGAATAAACAAGTATAAAGGTGCAATTGACAACAATCAAGGGTTACAATCTTGATCATACTCACTTTTCTTATCATTGCCACAGGTAAATCATAATTCATTTTTAGCGTATTATGAATTTCTTTTTTGGTTGCATCAGTATTTTAATGTAGTGTTTTATGTGGTTTTTCTTCTTACCATTATTCAAAACACCAAACATATATTACTGATATGGTAATTGATATCTGAATAGTCAACAAAATGAACAATCTTCTCACAAGGTATTTCACCAATTATGTGGATCTCAAATGTGCAGCCTTGAAGGAGGACCTTGAGGCTAGTTTAGGGTTTAGGAGGAATTTTTAATAGTCAATGGTTTGTAAGGAGTTTTATCAGATGGCATTTCTTGTGAATTTTTGCATGATATGTTTGTGAGGAAGTCAGATTGTCCCTGAATTTGAGTTCCTTCAAATCATTTTTATGGGGTTGGCTTTTGAATCCTTCTTTGAATATTGAATTTGGCATAAGGTATCTACTTGGTTTAATTTCAATGTACTATCAGTTGTTTCCTTTTGACAAGGAAAAATATGAATTCCTTGTTGATTTTGATAAGGTAGAATTGCTAAGTCTTAAGATTTTCTCAAGACCTATTATTTGTGGCTATTACAGATTCTCAGATAACCCAAAGGTACCATTTTCAGCCATTGGGACATCTCTCAGCATATTTGTAATTGTCCTTCTTGTGGGACATATTTTGTTTGTAGCTGTAAATCATATTAAAAAAGCTGAAGAGGATTGTATGGAAATGGAATAACTTAAGGGACGTGCTAAAGCTGTTGATGTTACAAAGTCACAGGTACTCTATTTTTTCAATGAATAGTTAATTTTGCAAATCTTGTTGACAAATCATATTGTATTGTATTATCCTTGTTTCATTGTTCATTTTCCTGTTTTGTGGTTATTTTTTTTTAGTTTTATGGGTGTGTTCTTTATTTTATTCATTTGGTAAGAAAGGTCCTAACTTCAGAGGAGAGCCTAAGATTGCCTTGAAGTTTTATTATTTGTCTGACATGTCAACTCATTCACTGTCATATTGATCATGCTATAGATGGTTTAGACAAGTTTCTAAAAGAAAACTAATTTGCTATTAGCGCTAGGTTTTGTGTCTAGTGATAGTTTCATAGATTCTATCCAGACTCTAATTATACTCAGTGTTGCACTACTTTGTTCATAGTTTAAAAGCTTTAACCCTTGATGCAGTTATACATGCACCAACACCCAACCTGTGAAACACAGGGTATAGTGTTTCTTTTAGTTCATATCTGACAAATATGTAGTCAAGAATTAACCCAATTCAGGATTCTATTTGTTAATCGATTCATGTTAGATCAAAATTAATTTTCTTGGTACTTTAAGTAAATAAGTAAATGTGATAAACCTTGCAGTCATTAATTGATATAAATTAATTAATTACAAAGGAAAAAGTAATTTAATTTGTTTTCAGTAATATTGATGCATTCCTTATAGTTTGGCTGGCACCCTTCTCCTATAGTAAGGGAACATGAGCTAAAGGTGATATGTAGATTATTTAACATTAAAAGTTAAATTGAAAAAAATCAAATTATAAGAAAATTCTGTGTCAAAATAAATCATAGATCCATCTAACTCCATGCTAAGCAATGATGATTTAGGGTTAAGATAGATATATGGATATTTAATTAAGTTCAAATTATCTACTTGAATTTTACGGTAGCACCCTACCTACATCCTCAAGGAACTCTAGGATCAGTGTGACCCCCAAGATTTGAACTCTTTGCCTATCTGTGGATTTTTTATTATCAGATAGAAAAGATTGGGGACTCAGACATACATAACTATATGCTTGTTATGCACCCAATTTTCACTAAGGCATAGGAGGTCTGCACCAACATGTACTCACTAAGGCATAGGAGGTATGCACCCATTTTTTCACTAAGGCATTGGATTTGAGACTTTCTTAAATCATTCATCAGTTTCCATAATTGTCATTTCATTCATTAACCACATGACATATAGGGGTGAACTCCTTCACAGATTGCACTATGTATATAGGTTTCTACCTGTGCAGTTGAGCATAATTGTTTTGTGGATTCGTTGATTATATTTCCTATTGAAATTCATTTCTTGGTTTAGAGATGAGTTTTACTTTTCTTAGGTACTAAATAGTTGCAGATTTAGCCATTCAAGTTTAATTTTAACCAATTCTTAAATTGAATTTGTTAGATTAGATTTTCCTATTTTGCACATGATCTTGGTTTTTGTTGTTCGCTGTTGAACAAGATAAATAATTTGCCTCATTGTTTTTCTAATTTACAGTTCATTGTTTTTCTATTTTACAAGTGATATTTTTTTATTGGATTTTGTAGGAGTGAGCTTAACTTATAAGTGGGCCATTGAGTATGAAGAGCCCGCTACTAAGGATTCGCCATTCAGTATGAAGACCCTGATGTTGAGGCTTTCAAGCTGTTAAGTGTGGTTTTGAAGCTGCTGACATGGGATCTAAGTATGGTTTTGAAGCTGTTGATGTGGGATCTAAGTATGGTTTTGCAACCAAGTGCAAGTATGATGGTTTAGCCATTGTAATATTTTAAAAAGTGATGATTTTCCTGTAAATTTATATAGAAATTAATATGTGTTTTTGAGAAAACTCATATTTATTGTAATACTTTTTACATTTCATATAATATAATTTGTGGTTTAAAACTTATATATATGGTTTTACTTTATATTATGTACCAATGTTGTAATTATTAACTAATTAATGTGACATTGCATGATTTACATGTGTATTAGATATTGTTTTCGAGTGTTGTAATTAATTATAATGTGACATTGCATAATTTGCATGTGTATTAGATGAGAATAAATGTATTATTCTTTTTTTAATTTAAATGTAATAAAAAAAATCTATATTGATTAATAATAGACACCATTAAAACTACTAAAATATAATGACCATACATAAAGCGACTAAAAATGACTAAATTAGTGACCAGTAAATGAGATTAATGGCCAAAACTCGCAAATAAAATGACCAATAATTGAGAGATATGTGGCCAAACAATGAGATATAAATGACCAAAAAAATGACCAAAATTCACATATCAATGACCAAAAATCAGTTTTGGTGGCTAATTTATGGTCTTTTATTACGTGACCAAATTTGGTCATATTCTAGCTTGTCATGTGGTCATTAATTTGGTCACAAATGTGGTCATATATTTGGTCATTGATTCAAATATATGACCAAATTAATGACCAAATATATGACCAAATTAATGACCAACCAACAAGCTATAAATGACCAAAATAAAAATGACCAATTTTGGTCATGTAATAAAAGACCACAAATTAGCCCCAGCGATCACTAAACCAAAAGTGGTCATTGATATGCGGATTTTGGTCATTTTTTTAGTCACTAATCTCTCATTTTCCACTAGTGACATGTGTGTGAATATGGTCATTTAGGATGGGATCCTTCAATTCAACAATATATTTAATTTGGCCCAACATGCTATCCATCTGCTCATACACCTCCCTAATTACCGGCTTATCTATATCTGCAAACCAAATCATGTGATAAATGGGCTTTGTGAACTGCAAAACAACTTGACACTTGCCCAAAATTGACCATCAAGAACTGTGTCTTCCACATCCTCAAAATCATGCCTATCAGATGTGTATGTAGCCCTATCTTTCAAGACTTTCCATAATTCACTTTATACCATGCTATCCAATGCCTCTCTTACCTTCAAAAGGCGCATGAAGGTGAGGTAATAGCTAGAAAATATATTCTTTGCTATCTTTAATAGCTCTAACTTTGAGTGAGCATGGAAAATGCCATGGGAATTTCTATGGTTGGTAATAAATCTTATCATGTCCTTACCCTTTTTGTATAGTTCACCAATCATTTTTATTCATTTTCCTTCAACTTAATAATGTAATGCATCAAAAGGTTCAATGTGTGAACCATATACTCGGACCAAAATATGTTGGGGTATTATCTTCAATGATTTCTCCCGCTGCCTTAAAATTAGCATCATTATCTGTTATGACTTGGATGACATTGTATGGACCAATACCTTCAATGATTTTGAGTAGGAGTTCTGCAATGTTCATGCCAGTCTTGAATTTATCTGAGTAGTCATGTGTCGAAAGGAAGATTGCACTAGTAGAACAGACACCAAGGAATTTATCAATGGCTTACCTTTCACATTGGTACAACTATTTGATACAATTGATACCCCATACTCATTCCAAGAATTTATGAATCTCCCCAAAGCATTTTGGATCTTGGATTTTTCTTTGTCAAGCCCCACAGTTCTAGCTTTGTCATACCCAAGTCTCTTATATCCTGTAGGGGTAGTGTGGATGGCCTCTTCCATTTCATGCCAATAGGGTGAGAGAATAACATTGAATGGTATGCCACATGCATAGAGAAAGAAATACACTTTTGAATCCACGTCATCCCTACCACCTTGATCAAGGAAATATGATATTGTCCTACCACGTGATTACATGGGAGAGAATCCACTTCCTTGGGTGGATGGGTCTCCAGTTCTTGGTGAGCATGAAATGTCATGGTCTTTCGATGATAGTTTTTTTATGTTTTGTGATTCAAATTCTTCCTTCTTATAGATGACTCTTTCTGTTGATACCACATTTGGGAAAACACAAACTCCTATAGTTTTTCTTTCATCACATGGCATGTGCTCACATAGATATCTTCTCACATAGGTATATGAACCTATGTATGTATTTTTACAATTAGAGAAAACAAATTTGGTGGTTCCACCCCCTCTAGTTCCTGCCTTCCTTGTGACATATTTCCACAAGGGTGTGGGGTCCTCTTTGGTTTTCTTTCAGCTTTCCTCCTCCCCTTCCCCCTCCTCTTTCTCCTTCTCCTCCTCCTCTCCATGGTATGTTTCACTTCCCACTTCTTCATCCTCTTCCTCATTCCTCCTTCGGTTTCCAACCACCACCAGCAAAATAACAAATGGAACCAACAAAATAAACCATAAACCCATCATCATGGTTGATGCCAGATGAAACTAGAGATTTAACATGTTGCCTGCCAGAATGAGGGAGGAACTAGAGATTTAATTTTTTAACAATGTACATTCTAGTCACTAGATTCTAAACTCTAGACTCTAGAATTTATATTCCAAGGAACAAGGCCATGCATTCAAATTTCATACTATCATAGAAATGAAAGGTCAAAAAATTTCAAAATTTTAACACAAAGAAAATGACAAATGTTTAATTTACAAAATTACAAAGAACTTAGAGGGTTGTAGAACCTACCTCTTTGGCTCTCACTCTCCAATGGTGGCAAGCTGCAAACTTCTCCTCTCCTCTACTCTCCTCTTCTCCTCTTCTTCTCTTCTCTTCTCCTCTCCTCTTCTCTTCTTCTCTTCTTCTCTTCTCTTCTCCTCTCCTCTTCTCTTCTTCTCTTCTTCTCTTCTCTTCTCCTCTCCTCTTCTCTTCTCTTCTCTTGAAAAGTGAAAATGAGGAAGGAGAAGAGGGGTTTATCCCCCAAATCCCTCCTCCTTTCCTCCAAAAACCATTTTCCTCTCTTCTGCAGGTGTGGGCAACATTAAAAAGAAGAAGTGATTGGGGGAGCGATGGGAAGCTCCTGGGGAGAGAAATTGGAAGCATTGGGAGCGAAAGTGGAATCAACCAAGAAGTGAAGCAGGAGTGAAAGAGGAAGTGCTGGAAGCGAGGTTGGAAGCGAATGCTTCCAGATAGGGAAAGGAGCATTTTTTGGGGGTAGGAAGCGTGCTCTAAGTTTCGATTTGGATCGAATGCAATATAGGAAGTGCAATTCACCTTATCTCCCACACAGCTTCTGTCCGAAGAGAGATTTTGGATCGAGGGCGAGGGGGGGGGGCTCTTCCCTGCAACATAGATCTAGAACCTCTAATTTATTTTTCCATTAACAGAAGGATACGTGGGCACAATTATAGTTTGTAAACCCTTCTCTAAAAGAATTTTTCTTGTAAGATCTACATTTACAAGTGATGTTTGTCCTCCATCAATAGAAATCACCCTATTTATTCTCCTTACTTTACAATACCCTAGCTCCCACTCCCAAAACCATCCTCTATTATCCCCTTTTCTACTAGGTGCATTATGCCACTCATAGAATTGATGCTTCCAAAGATGCTTCCCAAACATTGCATGTAAGTGGTTGCAAAATATAAGCAGAGTCAAAATGCTTCACAAATACACTTTCATAGTGTTCAATGGTATCTGTAGATGCAGTGAATGACATTGGAAAGTGTACAAAAACTATCTTAGACATAGGATCCTTTGATTCACCATCCCATTTTCCAAGTTATAAGTCCACTTTCTAAATTCTATCATTGTTTGGATGTCCAAAAAGTTTGTAGGCCCATGGAGTATGATACTCAATGTCAACTTTTCCCACAAAATGGTATTTTGAAACCTTTCCTTGTTATATTTTTATCATTTAAGCAATATAATGTTAGGATCTTATCTGAGAGAATAACATGTACAACAATAATCACAAGAGACAAGAGACAAATAATTTTCCTTGGGGAAATGATAAAAGAGAAAAACTTGCAACTTCCTTAGAGATAGAATGAGCACTAGTAGCAAAAGTAAAACCTGAAAACATAAAGATGATCTCCAACAACTGATCTCTCTCGCTTGTACTAGCACTTCCTCTCTCACTCATGCGCCCCAGTTGAGTGAGTGTATATGAAAAATAGAGAGTCTCACCCTCTATTTATACTAGTTTTCGACTTGAAAATTACTTACCAGGGTTGACATCTCTAAGGGAGTCTAATAACCCTAGTGCCCCTCAACTACGGGGACTTTTCCCCTTGAATAACAAGGAGGGTTAACCTCACCTCAATTGTGGGCACTATTGCCCCAGCTTATAATAGAGGGTTAACCTCTTTCACTTTACATGACTTTATTATATAAATGATCCTCCTGAAAGGAACATCGGGGTACAATATAAGATATACAAGTGAATACATTCTGAAGTTACAAACACATCAACACTCCCTCTTAACTAGGAAGGTATTCTCTTAACACAATTCATTGGCACAAGTCTTCATCACTGGATCAAATCTGGATCATTATAAAAGCTATATCATCACAAGATCATCATCAAATATGGATCATCATCATCATCATCACTACTTCTACTATCTTGATCAAATAGTGCTATCTCTCAATTATTCTTGTCATAGGAAGTTCTACAGAGCTAGCCCTTTTTCATGCTAGTTGTAGGCCTAGCCTCCATGTAGGTCTTCATATTCTTCAGTAGTTACATCTGACCATGGAAGGAACACATCCATGAACCATGTCAGAAAGGCTCACTCAATAGTTACATTTGACCATGGAAGGAACACATCCACCACCATGTCAGAAAGGCACGCCCAACACTCACATCTGACCATGGGAGGAACACATCCACCACCATGTCAAGAAGGCCCAACAATCACATATTACCATTGGAGGCCCAAACTTCCACCATGTTATAATGGCCAGAAACTTACATCCAACCATGTGAGGAACATATCCAAGAACTATGTCAGAAAGGCTCAACTCTTATATCCGACCATGGGAGGAACACACTTATATCTGACCATGGGAGGAACACATCCAAGAACCATGTCAGAAAGGATTAGCACTTATATCTCACCATGGCAGGAACACATCCAAGAACCATTTCAGAAAGGCTCAGCACTTATATCTATCCATGCAGGGAAAACATCCCACATCCATGCTAGAAATGCTCAGCACTTATATCTAGCCATGTGGAGAACACATCCTGCATCCATGCTAAAATGGATCAGCACTTATATATAGCCATGTGGGTAATACATCCCGCATCCATGCTATAATGTCACAGTAATTATATCCAACCATGGAAGGAACTAATCCTACCATGTCTGAAAGGCTCTACACTTATATCTTCCCATGGAAGGAACCAATCCTACCATGTCAAAAAGGCTCTGCACTTACATCTACCCATGGAAGGAACCAATCCTACCATGTCAGAAAGGCTCTTGGACTCATCACTTCCCCTTGGAAGGAACCTTGATCTGGAGAACACCAAGCTTCTCCTTGAAGTACTCAAACTTCACTCTGGCTAATGGCTTGGTCAACACATCAACTGTCTGCTCGTTTGTTGCAACATACTGGAGCTTCACTGCTCCTCTCTGCACCATATCCTTGATATAGTGATATTTGATCTCAATATGCTTTGACCTATCATGGAACAATGGGTTCTCAGACAACTTCACACAACTCTAGTTGTCACAATATATACAAATAGAATCCAACTAGAGATCAAATCAATCAGATAGTAGCTTCCTCAACCACACTACCTCACAACTAGCTAAAAGATGTGACATACTATGATTCAGCTATACTCAGTGCCACATAGGATTGCTTCCTGCTAAACCAAGAGATCACCCCTGATCCCATACTAAAGCAACACCTTGAAGTGCTTTTTCTATCAATGGCAGTGCCTGCCCATTCCAAATCCACATAACCTTCTAGGTTAATTTTCTGATTCTCCTCATACTTGATCCCATAATCAATCATACCCTTCAGGTACCTCAGAATATGCTTTGCAGTAATCAAGTGAACATGTCTTAGATCCATTAAGAACTGGCTCAATGTGTTCATGGAAAAGCAAATATTTGGTCTCATATTCATCAGCTACATCAAGGAACCAATCATTTGACGATACATTGCAGCATCAACCAACTCTAATGAAGCATCACTCAATAGCTTCAGGTTTGATGCCATAGGTGTGGTCATGGCCTTGTACTCCATCATCCTGAACCTCTTCAGGATCTCCACTGCATACTTCCCTTGTCCAAGGGGCATTCCATCCACACTCTGCCACACCTCCATGCCTAGAAAGTAGTGCATCATATGCAAGTCCTTCATCTCAAACTCGACAGCAAGTCTCCTTCTTGCAAATTTAATGAGTTCCACTTTTCTGTCAGGAACAAAGTCATTGACATATAATAGTAGCATCACTATTCTTCCACTTTAAACCTTGAAGTAAAGGTTGGAATCTACTTTACTCTTAGTAAATCCTAGAGTCATCAGTAATATTTCCATCATGTCATACCATGTTGAACATCAAGATATTTTACAGTCACTCCCTCTGAAGTGCATCATCATTTTCCCTCTTCATTTTGTACTCTATGTATCATGTACTGGAGTGACAAGTAGCTTCCTCTACTACTATTATTCTATGTATCCATCGAGGGTGACTAGATTCTAAGATCCTCTATCTTGAAAACATTCTTCTCACACCCATATGTGAGGTTTCCATCCTCTATAGGCTTTCATCTTCAACCTTGTAGCAAAGGTTAAGATCTTCATTACTCTATCTCCAAGCTCCTCATGTATGTGTTATCCCATGGTTTTCTTCTGAGCTTGTACAAGGAATTATTTAATTTGTGCACATGAGTCTGCTTTTCATGTGCCTCGGCTCCTAGTGGATGCAAATGTCTCTTCATAGTCTATGCCTTATTTCCATGAGAGGCCTCATGCTACGGATCTTTCCCTCTATCCTACTACATGCTAGATATTGCATATCCATATAGAAGATACTAAGAACTTCCCTTCAGGTCTTCAACATCACATTCTAGTCATCATTCTTCATTTTGGATTATTTCTTTAACTATCTCCACTTCTTCTTCAGAACAAGTCTCATCCTTTTTTTCTTGTAGGCGATTGTACACAATCTTTCCTACAAGTCAAATGAATTAGTTGTATGGTTAGAAACATTTCATAAGGCATAATGGAAAATTATTACGCATAAATATATGATCATGAAACTATTTTATCCAATACAACATTCATCCATATCTCATGGAAAATTTCTATATTCCTTCCATCTCTACCATGACATCATTGAGACTATGCACTAATCCAATATGCCAACAAAGAGTTTTCATTCTAGATAAGTAGCAATGGATATTTCTATAGCACCATGGGCTACTTACCCATAACATGCATAGTAGTAGTATACTGCCATTAATTCAAACATTCTATCATGCATAATACATCAACTGAATATAAACAAATGTACAACAAAACAATATCATGCAATGACAATTGAATACTTATATTTATTTGTTTTGTGGGCAGATTCCTTCTTTCAGCTTCATCATCTTCTTCATTCATAAAAAACATAATTTATTATACAAATGCTTAAGATGCATAAGAGGCTCTTTAAGAATTGAGTTCTTCATATTCCTCATCGCTTAAGGGATCTTCTTTGAATCATGAGCACTTGATCTTCATTTTCTCCCATCTTCTCTTCTCTTATTATGGGTCAAGGTTCATATTGTGTGTGCTTTTCCCAGATTCTACTGAAAGTAATCACTTCCTTCTAGAACACATTCCTCCAATGAATGAATCCCATGATCCTGGAAGGCCATTCAAGGTGGTTATCACAACTTCTGCATTCTCCACTTCTTCTTCTACTGCTTTAAGTTGTTCTTTGATTTGAGAGACCCTTGTAAAGTATGATTGTATGGTCTCTGCATTCTGGATCTTCACATTCTTCAACTTTTTTCTCAAAGTCATCTTCTAATTTATGTTCTTCCCTTCAAATAGCTTGGTCAAGGAATCAAACATCCCTTTAGGTGTATTTAGGGAAAACACTTGTGGCATAAGGTGATCCTTGATTGAATCAGCAAGGATCTTCTTAGCGTTGACCAAGTTCTTCTTGTGTAAGGCTTTTAGGCTCATCTCCCTCTGGAACTAGAACTTCTCCACTTATGTAGGTGTCCAATTCATTTTCTTCAAGAACCACTAAAATCCTATAATTCAATGCTTAGAATTTGTTAGATTCACCAAGATTTTCATCAAGCTGGTGTGATTAGTCATCTTGAAATGAGAACCTCAACTATAAATAGAAAAATATTAGATCTTACCGATTTGAGGTGTCAGTCCTGGTTCCGGAGCTGGCTGATCTAGGGTTTGTTAGAGAAACCATAATTTTCAAAATATGGAATCTTTTAGATCTAATTGGATAGAAATATGGGCCTCTTCAAGGTGATCTATCCAATGTACTTATTTTCTGAAAACAGTGGAGGGAAGCTCCCAAAACATGAACTCCTAGTTTTCCAATTTCCTTTGCAGAAATTCTTGATATTGTTTCTATGGTATCTTTGAAAGTGTTTCTCCTCTATGTTTTAAATTTTGTACTAAGGTAGCTGCACCTATCCTCTTTCCAACTCCACATGTTTGAGCAGAATTGGTTTCATTAATCGGGACTTATGAGAGTTATCCCAAGGTGACTTATTTCATGACTATTCAACATAGTTAACTTGTACGGATTTCCAGATGTCCCCTTTTCATCATCATGGTATGAAAAATTCTACCACATAAATTATAGTCTATGACCTATTTTGAACATCCTGAGAAATTTCATTTTTACCTTTGTAGCCCGAGATATAGAAATTATCCCTAGGTGTCCTATTTAGGGATGAATCCTAGAAGAGGCTGGAACCCTTATTTGGAGGAATCATATCTCCCAGAATATAATGAATATGAGGCTGCAATGTTTACACAGGGTACATCAGGATTTTATCTCAGCCCTGTGAAACTTTTGTCCCCAGAGACTTCTTTAAACCCGAGATATAGGGAATGTACCAAAACTACCCGTTTTAGTATTTTAGGGTTTTTTCAGGCCCGAGGTCAAACTAGGGTTTGAATTTCCTAAATTTTTACTGAACCAAAAATTTCAACCTTGGTCTCTAAACTTTTATTTTGATGAGGAGAGAAATCCTATGCTGGGATCACTCAAAAATTCTTCTTCTGTAAAAATCCCTAATTTCCCACAACAAAAACTGAAGATGCCTAGAATCAAATTCTCCTTCTATGGAAAGATGCACCATTCAATGGAGAGTTATCCTTGCCTCGTTTTGCTGATGGATTGTGGAGAGAGTCCTAAAAAGTAAGAATCCCTAGTTTTTGCAGCTACATAGCGTCTTTTTCTCAAATTAGCTCTGATACCATTTTATATTTTTATCATTTAAGCAATATGATATTAGGACTTATCTAAGAGAATAACATGTACAAAAATAATCACAAGTGACAAGAGACACAAAGAATTTTCCTCGGGAAAACCATAAAGGAGAAAACCCTGCAACTTCCTTAGATATAGAATGAGCACTAGTAGCAAAAGTAAAAACCAAAAACATAAAGATGATCTCCAACAGGTGATCTCCTTCACTTGTGCCAACATTTACTCTCTCATTCATGCGCCCTAGTTGAGTGAGTCTATATGAAAAATAGAGAGTCTCACTCTCTATTTATACTAGTTTTTGACTTGACAGTTACTTACCGGGGTCAACATCTTTAGGAGAGTCTAATAACCCTAGTGCCCCTCAACTATGGGGACTTTTCCCCCTGATAAAAAAGGAGGGTTAACCTCAACTCAATTGTGGGGACTATTGACTTGACTTACAATGGAAGGTTAACCTCATTGACTTTATTATATAAATGATCCTCCCGAAAGGAACATTGGGGTACACTGTAAGATATACAAGTGAATACATTCTGAAGTTATAGATACATCAACATTCTATACAAAACATTCCTCTAATATTTTCATGGAAAAATTGGGATTAATATTCATAGACCTATAACACTTCTCCATCATACTGTCACCTAGAAGTTGAGGATATGAAAAACATTTCAAATTCATCCTACATGCAGTCATCATAGAACAATTGTTCTAAAAGTTGGTGATGGAGATTGTAAGAAAAGGGGTCCATAAAGAAAAATGTTGAATACTTTAGATAATTTATGGAGACATGTAAGAAACCTAGCCTTGAACCTACAAAAGTACATCTTCCTCATCTACAACAAGAATGCAAGATGATTCCATTCCCTTACATCCAACTTTTCCCCAAGGATTGTTCAAGCAATGGAAGATGGAATTTGTTGGTACATTCAAACATATACATATAAAAGGGAGGTGTAGATATTTCATTATGCTACAAATCAGTTAACAAAGTAGGTAGAATCTCAAGTAGTTCCAAAAAAATTGGCTTGAAACAAGAATTGAGTAAAAATATGACAAGTAAAGGATAAATTATCTTTTGATCCTTTTTATAATAATTACTAATAATAGTAAATATTTTTTACTTTTAATAGTAAAGATGATAAAAAACTACTAATTTACTAGTCTTTAACTTAAGATGATTAAATATTTTTGAGTCTTTAAACAATAGTAAGCAAGAAAATAAGCCATCTCTCCAAATCTGGTCACACTTTAAGTAGTTTTGAGAATTTTGTGATAAGTTTGAAGATCAGAAAAACATCAATTCTTTGTCCGTCAGCATAATCCCCTTTTTAAAGCATAATTATAGTAACATTTTGGGTATATTTGAGGCTTCTTATAGGTGCATACAACCATGATCTAGTTCTGGGAAAATGGTATAAGGTTATTTCCTCATATTTTATGTATTTGTAGCCATCTTATATGGTCAAACCTGGAAGAACATAAAATATGATTCATGTAGCAGTCAATAAATAATTTTGGTAAGTTATGGGCTGTAATGTGGGTTAAAATCCTCCTAAACCTCAATCCTAGGCATGCCTTAGTAGCAAATAAGCCTAAAGATCAATTCATTATTTTACCTAAATACCATGAACATGTTCCAATAAGAAATCAGGGAGTTTGCTGATATTGTTTAACAAGTTTCAGAATCTGATTTAACACAAAATTTAAATAGTGAACTACAACAAGTTTTCTAAATGGAGGTCACACTTTTCAGAATGTGTAGCAGAGATTTATTACAATTGATGATTGTAACTTACTCACAATATACACATTTAAGCAAATCACCAAAATGTACTACTCAGACTAAAAAACGAGAAGTAAAATCTAGTTGCACACATATCTTATCACGAAAATCTCTAGTTGCTTAATTTTTCACTTATGAGTATACCAAGCCCTATTCTTAAAAAAATTGAATCATATATTCACACTCTCTGTCTCATGAGGCATACAAAGAACACATAAACTTAATGTGAATGAATACAAGATATATGAAACTGTACTTACTACAGGATTATGCAAAAGCAACACTAATGGGTAAAAATACATAAAGCAACTGTCATAGACAACTCCAAACATAACCAGTTTTGCAAATAATCTAATCTATAATTACTATTAAAAATTACTTTATTAAGCTTCTCAAAGGTGTCAACACGACGTGGAATCCACCCTTTGATCGCTTCCCTGGAAACAACTAAAATCCATGCAGGCCATCCTATGACAACTTGCCCTCCAGTTCCCGATGACGCCATTTAAAGGGAGGCAAGGCAGTGTCATCACTCGGTAGGCTACTTAACAAATGATATTTATCATCCTTTCATGGAAAATTTAAAACACATAGGCCTTTCAATGAAAATTGAAGACATATACCTATGTGGCAAATATCCATGACTTTCAATACTGTTAGAACTTAAGATATTATTAGTTCTCAAATGGCATTCATTTAACACACAAGCATTATCTGATGCCATATTTTCTCCACTATTGTCATTGGCACTTGTTACGCCTCCTTTATTCGATCCTTCTACATGATCTTTGATAGTAGGAACATAATTTCCATGAATATTTTCAAAATATTTTTCATCCTTCAAACTTTCTTGATAGTTTGAAACCTGAATGCTATCTTAAGTGTTTCCATGTTTAAAATATTTGAAATTGTTGACAATGTTATCTGTCACTGTTTTTCTATGATCTAGGAACTCACTTTCAGGCACTAATAGAGAACCTCTAATTTTTTTTTCCATGCTTTGCCTTTTCCTAATTTCTCCATGATAAGAAGAAAAATTCAAAATATTGTATCCTAATTTCTCCATGATAAGAAGAAAAATTCAAAATATTGTATCCATAATTATGAATATTGCTTTCACTCTTTGATGACCTTTTAAAATATGTCTTTGTTATTTTCAACTCTGGCTCAGTTATTAAAGATACTGCACCAGAAACATCATACCTCAAATGGTTCTCAAAATTGCTTGTAGGCACTACACCGGCAACATCAGACCTCAAATGGTCCTCAAAATGGCTTGTAGGATTCTTTATCTTTAGTATGGACCTCATATTGTCATAATTAGATGTTGATAATGAACTATACTTTTTAATCCCAACCTGAACTGAATTATCATCTTTCTGTCTTTCATATCAAATGATATCAGGGATGTAGCAGTCTTTTTCTTATTCTCACCTACTCCAAGTGTCTTTTTCTAGTTTTCTTTCCTATGTAATTTCCTCTTAATATCATGTTTCTTGGAAAAAGTCTCATAATGCATTTGAATAGATGTATATTTATGCATTTTCAACATTTCCTCTCACTCATCAGTTGCTTCTTGGATTTTATCATTTTTTGTAAACTGTACTTTCTTTGCAGAATCCAATCCTTTAAGCTTTCATCAATACATGATCTGGATTTGCCATCATCAATCTTTGATAAAGTCCTCTTTCTATGCACCTTTAACATCATACTCCTCACATATCTATTTCACTGCTCGAGTAAACTCGGTTTCAACCTTTCCTCGACATTTGGTTGACAACTTATTTTTCAACTCAAAGCCTGAATGCCTGAACATAGTAGAAACACATAAACCCCTGCAAAAGAAGCAATAAAAAATGAAATAAATAAACCAAAACCTGCATATACTTGTAAAAGAAAAACCAAATGTTATATTTTGAATACTAAGGTGACCAACTTGACATGCCAGAGACCACATATTAGCTTATCTAACCAGAGTAAAACCAAAGGCATTTATCTAGCAAGTTTGGATAATTTTCTTCTAATGAATGCATTACTATGTTCAAATTACCCTCTGATCTCACTGACTGTTTAAGTGGTATGGAAGGGTTCCAGGATTGATGCAATTACTCTCAACTTTGTGGATATATCTCTGCTATAGAGTACGCAGTGTATCAAGACCCACATAACTCAAGGAATGAATGGAAAAACAAAAAGAAAATAATTCAAAGAGAAAATAATATAGCATTACTTTCTGATCCAACTTGGTCATGTTGATCCACCCAGATATTCTTTACATGACTTATACTCAGGCATGGTATAGAAAGACAATATCCTTACATCCTTATGGGTTTCCTACATAAAAATATCACTTACCTTAACTATATGAGTAACGAATTCAACAAGAAATGAAGGAACTTTGAGTAGAGATGGCCAGAAAGAGTGTATGTGTATAAACATATTTTCAATCAATGTATCCTTTAAACTTACATAAAAACTAGAGCTATCAATATAGTGAAGAATATTTATCAACGAATTCCATATTGGAGATACAGTAATGGATGTCTTAATTTTGTGATGTCTAATGCTTTTTATGAGTTATCCCTAGAAAAAATAGGCTTTTCATTTGAATTTTAGGAACTTAAATGTCGATTAGAACCTTGCAATGCCAACTTTTTCATCAAAGGTCCCACTTCAAAACCCTGTGCTTGTTTTTTTGTAGACACTTGAGAGCTCAGAGTACCTTTAATGACTCTCTATCTATTAGGTCCTAACCTTATTTTTCCCACTTTATCATAAAACCTTGATAATGATATACCATATTTATGTTTCTTGCTAGTCAAACATGATGGTTTCAATACCTTTCACAAGTTTTGAGATAGGCTCAACTATCTTGACACTTGCATTTTGCTACAACTTGCAGCCTTGAAAAAACCAATCACCTTCAAAAACCTCGTCTAACATACTTGGTATGCAGTAGCTGTCAAAGAATAACTAACTAGGAACATATTAGACATTAAAACCCATTCATCACAAACATCTCCACAAAATAGTATTTTTAGCTCATTGCAAGAAATACATACCACCCTGTATAATTTTATTAGTAACTGGAATACATACGTGTGTTCAACACCATCATTACAGGTTGCATCAACAAGCATCTCTTCATTACTTGTGTCCCTGCAAATATCGCATACTTTAACCTGCTAATAAAAAAAGGTCACAATAAATAAGGATTAATATAGACTATACTATTCAAATGGAAGTCTAATGTGTTCATCAATATAAATATATCTAAATAAAGACAAACTCCATAAATGGAAAAAATAAAAATTTCAAAAGAAAAATATTTGATGTATTTTATGATGTATTGTTCTAGAACACTTATTCATCTCCACAAATAAATTGATAATCCTCTTGAAATAGTTTTCAATAGTTTTGGCTGGTGGATGCACGACAAGGACCAACAATCAACAACCCATGCATGCCAAATGGAAGGAACCTTCAAAGAGAATGAATGCTATAGCTGTAGAGAGGAGCTAAATATGTGTGAGAGTTATATAAGTATATGTTTCCAACAAACATGAGCAAATACCGGTGATGTATGAAGAAAGAGTTTGACAAGATAATGAAATTCTAAAGCAGAAATCACATCTTAGCGGACTAATGACAAGCTCAGGAGATGCAGATAGAATGACAGATGAAGAGAAACAACAACCTCAAAGGTAGCAGGACAACTGAAGAATGAACCAACAAATACAGTGAATTGAATAATTATATGTGCAAATTCCATCTCATGTTTCTTCATTGAATGTTTGGAATCCCTAATTCAAGGGGAGCTAAACCATTAATAGTGGAATTGAAAAAAAAATTAAGCAGAAATTATGAACTTATTCACTAAGTTTTCTAGCATGATTTGGAACTGTTTTGATTGTTGGCAGAATATTGAAGGACTCTTTGAAGACTTCCTTGATAAATGAAACAACATTCTTGAGGATAACCTATGTGATAATTAAGGGCATTTGTTAGTTCTTCTCAAAACTAGGTAGAGTTGAAGTATTTCGTTTAGTACACCTTTTAAAGTCAAATCAGTCAGAAACTTGGTAATGTGAATAAGCCATAGTATTATGGCATGTCTTAGTTTATTGAACAAAAATACAATAGTAGATGGAAGAGTTGATCCATTAATTGCAGTGAAGCTAACCTTTTGTATAGCCTGAAGACAGGATTGACAGTATTTTTTTTCAACTTTGGATTTACATGAGAAAGATGATGAGGTGATCCTCTGGGGCGGAGTAATTTATAATGGGAGCTACACAAAAGATGTGAATTGAAATTTGAACAAAAGAAGGTCAATGCCAGGCTTGAGAAATACTACTCAAGGACACACTTAAATGACTGAATTTTACTTGCTAGAGAACCATGTTCTGAAGTTGAATACTATTAAACTTCTTGAGTCTTATTTTGGTCTAGGTGTTCCATGTACCCTTGCTGGTCAGTGGTGATCACTGTATATGAATTTGAGGTCATGTTTCAGGTAAAATTATATTCTACATTGTAAATTTTCTTGTAACATTGATTATTTGAACTACATTACCTGTATGCATCTTATTTTAATATTGATGGTTTGATATTTATTTGTTACATTGTCTCTTTCTTGTATGTGACAGGAAATGGCCCTGGAATTTCAGAAAGCTAGGCCTAGGAGCTATCTCTTCACATAGATAATTTCCTAACATTAAATTATAAATAAATAATTTGACAACACTTTTTCTAAGCAAGAATGCGCTCATTCAACTACATGAAACCATGTTGGTGTTTAGCATGGATATCTTGACAATTTTTTATGGTTTGTTTATTGCTTTTGTTTGAAGCATTTTGTTGATTTTTGAAGTTTGTGTGTATTTTGGTTAAATATTGTGTTAGTCCATTGAATGATTCTAGTTTTCATTTTATGCTTGATTGAACCCTTTGTTGTAGCTTGAATCAAGATTGGTTTTAGTCGATTTCCATTGATTCAGGTTTTGATAAAAGATGTTTTTATTACTTTTTAGTTCCATGGATTAATTGTCTTCACTTTTTCGATTATTTTATGTTGATTGTATATTTTCTTTGTAAATAATTATCGTTATTCAAAAAACTAAATGAGCTATACATAGCTAAGAGAAGACAAAAATGATATATGCACTAGGTTCCTATGCATTGATCACACGATACCTATTGGCATGAAACCAACATTCATCTAACACAATAATCAATTGGCATAATTACAATGCATAATTGTATTAGCCTCCATGACCACAAATAGCTAGAGGAATCCAATATCGAGAATAATGTATAATTCTATAAGTTTATCAGTTTGTCAAGATTCAGGCCCCCACATGTCTGCTGGATCATTAAGGGACGAGATAATAAGTGGAGTCCCCAATTGCCCTGAATCTAGTCAGTGCATTTGTGTTTCACTGACACCTTCTAGTTGTGACTTGTGACTCATGTTATGTTGTTGATGATGTGATTCATGTTATTTGGCTAATGTTGTTATTCCTCTATTTTTAGAATATTTTATAAATCAGTGAGAAAGATTCGTCGATTTTTACAAATTTTTATAATGAAGTTAAATATTTGCCAAAATTTTACAATATCTTATAACATAGTCAAAGATTCATGAATATTCTACAACATTATATAATAAAATGAAATATTCTCCAAATTTTGTATATATACATATTTTATTATTGATAAAATTGCCTTCAAATTTTCCTATATATCGGAGAGATTCACCCATTTTTTATACATATAGATCTAGGGGGGGTTCTTGAAATCATCCGTGCAGGAAAGAATGGGAGACAAGGTCATCATATGAAGATAAAAATATAAATAATTTGAATATTTTTAATCAAACACCAATGGATGAAATAAATACATTAAAAGGCACTTTATCCTTAAAAGTATGCAACAAAACTGCAAGTGAAGAATCCTTAACCAATTAGATTTAATTAAGTAAGTTGTCAGTAGTTTCCACTACGTATAAGAAGATCGTAACAAATGTAACTGAATATCCAACCATCCTTTAAAATCCATCACTCAACACTAAAGAATCTATATCAGTGCCATACCCAAGCATGAAAAAATACCAAGGTTCAACATGTCGACCTAAGTTCATCATGAAGATATCATATTGTAAACTTAGAAAAATACTTCCTATAGTCATTATGGTTTTATCTACAAAATTATATGCATGAAGAAATTTGAATGGAAATGTGAGGAACTATTTCAAGAATTATTAAACCATGGTACCATTATTTGTGGCAAGAGTTCCCTTGTCAACATCAATCACACCTATGCCCTTAAAGAAAAATTCGTCAAGCACAACACCTCTATTGAAGTTGCGACTAATCAATAATTTAAGAAGTTTAAGTTGAGCACTCTTCATACAAGATTCGTGGTTGAATATTTTCAAGGCCAGATGACTTTTAATAAACCTAAATGGTTATTAGAGTTGTTAATAATATCAATTATTATCTAGTCCCTGATAGGTTAATTAACTATTAATTATTAGTTATGATATGGTATGTCTATTTATTAAATAGACATGTCTACTACTCTATCCTCCATATTTAACATGGATCACTATATTTGTAAAGACATCACACACACACACACACAGATATATATATATATATATATATATATATATATATCCAACATGTAAGGTTTTAACCTTACGTACAATGAATTAATGGTTATATTGGAATGACCTCAGAGAAAAAGCGAGTTGGAGATCCTGCAAAATGATTATGAAGGAAAATGACTAAGAACTTACTAGAATTGGATATTGGTGATCATTAGAAGGTCACCTTATGCACTAGTGTAAAAGTTTAAATTTTTTATCTAGAAACATTTTCTTGACCATCATGCCAGTGTTTACAGAGTGGAAACCACAGAGGGGATGTTGATATATTGATTGCTGGAACAGGAATTGGAGTGACAATTTTTGGGCATTAGTAGATATTTGAAAGGACAAATCCAGAAAAGAAGATTATTAACATGGATCTAACTAAGAATTAATGGCCATATTGGAATGACCTCAAAGAAGAAGCGAGTTGGAGATCCTACAGACTGATTATGAAGGAAAATGACTGAGAACTTGCTGGACTTGGATATTGGTGATCATTTGAAGGTCACCTAATGCACTAGTGTAAAAGTTTAAATTTTTTATCTATAAAAAATTTCTTGACCATCATGCTAGTGTTTATAGAGTGGAAACCATAGAGGAGATGTTGACATATTGATTGCTGGAACAGGAACTCGAGTGAAAATTATGGGTGTTAGTCTATATTGGCATGGATCTAACAAAGAATAACATATTGTCTAGAGGAATGCTAGAGACTCTCAAAATCCAAGAATTTGGTTCAAGTTTTGTTCCATATAATTTGGATGAAGACATACTTGATGAAGTCATACAGATTTATAAAGATGAAGTTGTTGAGATGGTAAAGCAATTGCCATTCTAAAAAGGACTGATGGTTGAAATTTCATTAGGAGATTTAGAAAGTATGCAATTATGCATTCTATTTTGAATTCAAACTAATTTATATTAAATGTTAAAAAGAAGGTTTGAAGAATGGCCAAAAGCACAGAACTTCGAACCCCTTCATTTAAAAATTTGTCTCAAGAAGACAAGATTTGATGGCATTTCAATTCTAGCAATTCTAGATCTCTTGAAACTAATTCAAGATTAAGCTTGTGATTTTTCAGCTTTATTAATTTCTACAAAGTTTAGCATTTTTATTGTAACGAGGGTTTAGTTAGAGTCCTGCGAGAGAGTTGAGGGGAAAAAAATACTTGTATGCATCAGTGTAAACTTATGGGCATATGTCTCTGTAATTTCCTTTAATTAAATATTTCTTAGATATTGATATTAGATTGTAAGTCTCTTTGTTCTTCATTGTTTATATTATTATTTGTAACTTGTTGAGTTTCAATAATTTCTCATAGGTTATAGATTCTTGAGCAGGAAATTATTTGTTGCGATTTCCCATTTTCTATGTTTCTTTCAAGTATTCATCCATTAATTTGTAGAAGGTACTTCAATTTATTTAATGTTCCATCCCATGAATAATAATACATGATATGTTCGAGATGTATGTATGTTCATGTTGGTTTCCTTTTATTTAATATTTCATTATTCCCATTACTTCTGTCTAATATTAACCTTGATCACATTTGATTGATATAATTTCTATAAAGGGAATCCATGCTCAATGATCAAGTATTCATCCATTAATTTGTAGAAGGTACTTCGGTTTATTTAATGTTCCATCCCTTGAATAATAATACATGATCTGTTAGATATGTATGTATGTTCATGTTGGTTTCCTTTTATTTAATCTTTCATTATTCCCATTACTTCTATCTAATATTAACCTTGATCGCATTTTATTTATATAATGTCTATAAAGGGAATCCATGCCCAATGATATTTCTCATTTCGTTTATTGTTCTCCCTACTTGATCCACTACCTCAATTAAACAATCAAATCATATTTTAAGATGTGTTGATCAAGCTCTTGTAGCAGTCCTTGACCCGAATCTAGCGCAAACATCTTCTGGAGTCATTGCTGGGGAGAGAAGGAACAAAGACATAATTACCTGGGCTATACAACAACGAATAGATCCATTCTTTAATGGTGAAAAATGAGTGCTTACATAGTTTCAACTACAAGTTTTCATTGGGTGAATCCATGAAGTAAGAATCTACTGACAATCTTGTTTTTTTTATTCCTCAAAACATGTTTGGCAAGTTTGGTTGTTGATCTGGTTTCTTCATCAAATAAGATGACATATTTTGTGGTAGACATTGTTTTTCTTCTAGGTTAAAAGAAATTAACAGGTATGATATCTGAAGATGAATTGAATGAGGTCTTTCCTTCAGCTATGTCCTCTTATTTGAATCCTTATAACATTTTTTATGGACAAGATTTAACATTTAACATCAGCAGCATTGTTTGTTCTGCTCTAGCATATTTGAGGAGATTCAATTGCTATGCTCTACCATATAAGAGACTATTTGGTGGCTATTCTCTGGCATATGTAAATATTATCAAGTAATGCAGTATTTTTAATTCAGTTCACTAAATATTGCCTTCAATTTATACGGTAGGAAAACATTAAGGTGGGTCTGCATTGAGTGTCCAAAGCTATATACTCATATTTGGATGTTAGCTTAGCTGGATGATCATCAATCATTATTATAACTCTACAGGGAAATATGCAAAATGCATGCAAGGGTAAGGGTATCTAGCCTCACCAATAGTTATTATTACTTTAAAGTAGACTTTACATATTACAGAGTTATATTTCCATACTTTGTAACCTCTGATAGGTAGACTTCTTGAGATTTTCCATCTGATATGTCCTCTTCCCATTAAAGGTACATTATTTTTGGGTTTGTAGCTTCATTTTTTTATGCATTTGCATAGTTTACAATACTCCTTCCTACTATTCTCTCTGGGTTTGTAGGTTCATTTTTTTTATACATAAGCACAGTTTACAGCACCCCTTTCTGCTTTCTTGGTGTTTGTCCCAACTTCTTTTTCTGATTGTTTGTTAACCTCCAATTTCTTTTTTTGATTCTTTAACCCACCCTAAGGACTCAATAATTTAGGGGAGATATGGACTTAATATTGTAAGTGGGAAGCATGGGAAGAGTACCATATTTCCTTGGATATTTGTGATGGTCGATGTTATCAAAATGAGAGTACTCTTGGGCTTGATATTTTTGTTAATAATTTAAAGTTGACTGAAAAGCAGTCCAATCCTTCTAAAACATAAAAACATATTTCTTCATCATATGCAAAGGTGCACCCCTGCATTCATAATACTTTTAAGTGCAATCCCATCCATGGCTGCGTCCAACTAGTACCTTTTGTTGGCCCTTGATTTTCTCTTTAATTGCACACATCTCCAATGGATGGATGGAATCTTTAGAGTTGATGTCAACTAGTACCTTTTGCTGTCCCTTGATTTTCTCTCTAGATGACAGGGAAAATTAACGAGCCTAAAATCTTTAGAGTTCATGTCTTCTAGTCGGTTTTGTTGTCTATTGATTTTCTCTTTAGATGACAATGAAAATTAACAAACTTGCTTTGCAGGTTTTAATAATGACAGCTGTGCAACATGTAATTTTTACCCAATTTTGGTCAAATCATGTAAACTTGCTTTTGGGAGCTGTTACAAAGATGTTTTGTTAATGGTGCATGAAATATTAATACAATGTGATTCCTGAAAGTGCAGGTGTATGATGTGATGGCTGAGTGTGCAGGTGTATGCTTGGAAATGACAGTGTTGGAACTCTGAGATATTTTGTCAAATATTGAATATTCATCTATGCTATGTGGTTGCTATACCTTAAGCCGATGGGTGTTATGAGACATTTATGATTCAGTTATTATTACTAATTTTATAATTTTTAATTTGTTTTTGGGTGAATCATAGAGACAACCAGAACATTACATTATGAGGCTTGCAAAAATAATAGCTTGTTCCTTTTTCCTTTGAAGCAAGTGAAAGAAAGTGGTTGCATATATATAGCTATTGCATATAACTGTTACAGGATTTCAAAACATTTTCCTCCTACTCCTCTATCTAATTTGTGTCCTAAATATGTGTACTCACTAGATTCTAGATGCGACAAAGGAGGGTGTTGTATTGCAATGCTTGGCTAGAGATTTCAAAAATATAGTCTTCCATGCTTTGAATTAAGCTCTGTTGTATGTAGCTGAGTTTATTTTCCTTTTCCACATTGATATCCATTATTTCTCTCAATAATTTCATGTATTCATTCACTTAGAATATTGATATGCTAAACCTTGACCTAGGCTGTCCCTTTATAAATTCATTTTCAGATTTTCCCTAGTTTAGGCTAGCAATCTCGCCTTTCCTTTTAGTGATACTGCCATTTGCTTTCAGTAATACCACCTTTCTATTTCATGTTTCCAAAAGGCCACATATAGTCATCTATCTCTGCTTTGGTCATTCTATCTACCTACCTACATACATAGCACGACCACGGCCACAGCCACACCACTATCCATTATGGGCACTGCCACACCCATCTATCTATCTACCTATACTATTTGAGAGTCTGTTTCTTGTTGTAGGAATGTTTTTTTTTAACATTCTATCATTTTAAATGTTTGGAAGGTATATGAATCTATGAGGTGTTGTCTGATGGACCATAGTAAAAACACTCACATAAAGGAATATCCAAGCCATGTCATGAGTCAAAAATTGGACCAGCCTATAATACTTTTATATATTATCATATACTATCAGTGGCTATCCAATATCCATAAATGCAAAGACCCTAGGGTTTTCTTTGAGTATGTCCAATTAGAGAATAAACTACAAAACCTATCAATAGCCCAACAAATGTAATATATTTTTTTAGATAAACTATATTGCATTATTTGAAGAAACCATAACTTCAAAGATATGTTTTGGTTGGTATCCTACTTAGAACCCAAAGAATTTGGTGAAATGAAAGGGGTATTCACCATCCTTGGTTTCTTCTTCAACACCATGTACAAAAGCATAAAAATCTATCTCATGATTTTCATCTTTTGCAAGCTCTACTTTTTCAAATTATCTAATGTAATTATCTACTTTTACCTTGAAATATGATTAATCAAAGTTAAATTGAGACCCCGAATCATTTAATCGTCTCTATGTGCATGAAAATTAATGTCAAGTTATCAACCTGAATAATAGTAGGAAATCTTCAATCAGTTATACAACCTTAAGTGCATGAACTTCAATGGTCTCTCATCAAGTTAAGACTATGCAAGGAAATTTAGAGATCAAGTCGTTACTGTATTTCAGCTTCTTAATAGAAACTAAAAGTGAAGATGAAAGAGGAATTGGAAAGATGTTAAGTGCCATGGGAAAGAATATTACTAGGTGTATAGATGGAATTCTAGCCACACTCTCAAAAAGTTACTTGCATTTTAGATTCCATCCATGAAATGAAGCTTAAATCTCAAGGAGATTTATTTGTATTGTTGAGAATGTCAAAGTTTGGTAATGTTGAAAATGTCAAGTTGTGAAACATGAACCATGATTAGTAGCTCAAAATATAAAACAATTGGAATTTGCAAGAACAAGCACCTCAATCTCAAATGGAATTTGGCAGGTGAACTCTCTCAAGATAAATTCCTTACCTTGATCAAAATCTTGAATGAAATGGAGTAAGAATTGGTATGTACCCTTTTTTTGATAAGTTGTATATGTTGTTTGAACTTTGTATTTTTGACTCTCATTAAACCAACTCCATAATCAACATATGAATCTAACGGAAATTCTAATTATATAGCTATTGGGCCAGTACAAGACATATTGAACAATTTTAGCTAGTATATTGCTATATTTTCATTAGGTTGTTGCAGGCTATGATGGTTAGTCTAGGTTAATATAGATGACTTGTAATCAACTATTTTTGTATTATACATATATTTTATCTAGAAACAAGAAACAAACTCTTAGATACCATGGTCATTCTGTCTACATACCTAGCATGGCCATGGACACAACCACAACCACAGACAAATTTATATCATGTTTTTGAGATTCATTGTTTAATAAGAGATGTTTGTTTCAGTAAAATATCAATTTCACGAATTGTGATATGGAGTTTTATATACAAGGATGCCAGAGAATGTGATATTTTCCATTTTAAAATATTTATTCAATAAGAGATGTTTGTTTCAGTAAAAACTAAGTTTCATGAATTTTTGTTTAAGTAAAAACTAGGTTTCATGAATCTTGATACTGGAATTTTATATAAAAGGATGCTAGAGATAAGTGTTGCTCACATGTATAGAAATGGAAGTTAGTTGGAGAATGAAATAGTTTTTGTTCATGGGTATAGGTAGAAAGATCATTTGGAACCATTACATATAGGCATATCCCTAGGGAACATAATGTAGTTGCTGATTAATTGGATAATTACATCCTAGATTGGCATGTTTCCCATTCATGACATTAATCAAACATGGTACATTGTAAATAAACATTTAAAGACACATAGAACTCATAGAAAATGCATTCATCCATTTGAAACATATAAA
>LPNX011063776.1:130837-173344 GCA_001517045.1 Pseudotsuga menziesii
TTTTCTCTCCATGGAAAGGCAAATATATAAAACTTTGGCTACATCCTAGCTGCACACAGTATAATGTTTAGCTGTAGTGTTGTTTTTCAGTAAATCTTTGATGTCCAAGTGTCCATGGTCCAAGGAGTTATCTGTCCATGCATACTACTTTTGGTTCGTTACTGTCTTTGGCAGGATTTAAACGACAACATTCTTTCTCAAATTTGAATGGTATTTTCACTCTTGGTAATTGACAAGAAAAAATTGCACATAACAATATGTCAATTGTAAATTCCACTACGAAATTTGGTCTCTTCTACTTGTTAAGTTTTGGCAGGATTTGGACCACCTTATCTGTAAATTTATATACATATAAGAATTTTAGATAATTATTGTGAAAATATGGGAACCAGAAGTGTTGATCATTGATCCTTAGAATTTTAATGATCTAAGTTTTAGAACAATGGAGACCCTCGCAATTAACAAATTCGAAGGTGAGTGCTATATAAGAATGCAATAGTGCTAGTTCCTCGAAATCCTGGAAAGTTTTGCAATTTTGCCAAGCTTGGCTAGTTCTTTGTGAATGCAATGTTGTGATATATAATATTGGCAGTGGTGTATATCGTCAATACTGAAAGAAATCCTCCAGCATGATGGAATTTTTAATTTTAAATTACTCATTTGATATCTTGTCCATAGGTGGAAGCTGAAACCAATCAACCAGAGACTGAATTGAGATCGAAAATCAAGGCTCTTGAATTAGAGACTACTAAAGTACCTTCAATATCATCGAAGCAACCAGATGAGGTAGGGCATGAATTTCCTGTTTTGAATTAGATTCAATCAATGATTCAGCCTTTATAACGGTTTCAGTTCATCTAGTTTTGACTTTTTCTTCCTCTAGTGCATTTTACGATCTAATATTAAACTTATTCTCTATTCTTGTAGCTTGAAATAGCCAAGGAATTGGACAGGATGTCAGCCAAGTTAGAATCTATTGATGAACTATTTTCTTCATCATCTGCAGCAGATCTATAAGTACAGGGCCTTTTAAGTGGAACTGCGGATTTATGGATGCCTGTCATCACTGCTACCACAGAGGAGCGTCAGGCATTTGCAGCAGCTACAGAGGAGCAAGACACTTCAAGAAACAAAAATTAACATTGTGTTAAATCTTTTGGATTTCCACCGTGTAGAAGTTTAAAGATGATCTACGCATGTTTTGAATGGACTCTCCATCTATCTTCAAGATTGCTAAGGCATCTCAGTAGTATTAATCAAAAGGTATTATTACATATGTTCAATCTATAAGATGCTAAGCCATCTCAGTAGTATTAATCTAAAGGTGTTATTATATCTATTCATGGGCTTTACATACTTAAGTATAAGTTACTTCATGGGATTTACATGCGTTATTATAAGTATTCTTTCATAGTATGATATTTATGATTTGGAAATAGTGCATTTTTTGGTCAAACTAGATCAAAATGTTTAATTGAAGATGTATTGATGCTTCCGGTTCACCACAAGGAAATTGATTGCACTATGCTTCCTATCCAAGGAAGATTTTTACAAATTCCATTCTTTGCCAAGTCTTCCTACTCCTTAATCCCCTCTCTTTCATTAAGGCATTCAGTTAAAATATGTTCTTACAATCTTCTGTTTCTCTATGTGATGCTAAAAAATGGGATGGACATTGCTTTAACGTTTAAATATGTGATATGGTGCTTGATTTGATCACCTTCCAGTAGATGGAGGTAATACCAACATTTCTTAAATTTGTCTCATGGCTTTAAATTATTCAGTTAGAAAGGGAATAAAATGGGAATCACCTCACAGGGGTGATGCTCTTTACTCTCAATTTTGCAGCTGATGTTCCTTTTGCAATGCCGTCGTTATTTGTCACTATCTGAAGTAATTCTGCCATCATAGCACATAGAGAATCTAGTGCTTCTGGAAGAATTTCTGGTATGTTTTCAACCACCCCAGCTTTAATCATATCAAGCTTGCAAAGTGCCTTATTTTTTCCTAACTTCGCCAGGGCATTTATAACAGCCTCATGAAGAGGATAATTCACACCAAATAGAAGTCCAACAAGTGGAACAACAACACCATGTGCAGCAATAAGCTCTGCCAGTTTTTCATCATCTAATAGGTTATCAAGAGCATGGACTACAGCATGGTGGGATGGACTGAACTCTATAACAAGAAGAGAAACCAGAGGTTCAACACATCTGGCTGCAGCTAGTGTAGATCTAATTCTTGAATTCCCAAAGAGAACACAACACAACTCTGCAACATCCTCTTTCAGCCCCATTGAGAAATTTGAAGAAAGAATTCGGCATAACACATCCACTGCATTTGTTTCAACATCAATAACTACAAGTGCTCTTGAAGGATTTTCAAACAGCAACTATAAGTGATTACATACTGCAGGTAGTAATATATATCCAAAAGAAACCTTTATAAATGAGGCTAATACATATATATCCAAAATGAGCCTCTATATATGAGGCTATAAGTACAAAGATACATCAACATGTATCAAACTATGGACAATGAACATGGAAATAAAACAAGAGCTCAAACTACTAAACTAGTAAATACTAAATAGTAAATAGTAAAGACTAATAGTCATCATCCTCATCTTTATTATCCCCGTAAAAAATAAAATAAGAGCCATGCTTAACAGTGGAATGTAGTGAGGAAGACAAAAGGCCAAATCTTCTTCCAGGTTCCTCAATATTCAAGGCAGCAAGGGAGACGACCAAGTTAGAACCGAAGTTAAAAAAATCCGTTTTAAAGTGTTGAGGGGCATTTTTGTTTTCGAAAACATGTCTTATCGAAAATGCGTTTCTGTTTATAAGAAACGTGTTTTCCTTGCAGGGAACGCGTCTGTAAGGACGGAAACACATTTTTGAGCCATATGGTACACGTTTTCGAGTTTCCACGCAGAAACAGCATGGAAATGAGGGGGGGGGCAAGTTTCCTGCAACACAGTATATTTGTGATTGACCAATACCTTTTTTAGTAATTTATAATTCTTTTCATTTAATTCAAGAAATCCTTCAAAGTTTTGCGTCCAATAGAGTTCTTTCATTGCATGATAAACCGATGGTTGCAATCAGAGATTAGTAGGCATGTCTCTGTCATGTGAAGATGCGGGAATTATTTGTTTAATTAACATTGTGCATTGATATTTTTAAAGCCTTCATATAACCTTAATATTGTAGGTCTTCGTACCCTCAATGATTTAGTTCTCAATGATTTGGGTAAGGAGTTCTGGTGTCAATCTTTAGCTATTTATAGTGTTTGGATGCTGGTTATTGGTTTCACCATTCAATTGGGATTCCCTTCCGAAATTCCATTAGGAGTAATTATATCAGACCTTATTGTTTGTTTGGATATTGCCTCAAGTTCTTCTAATAAATAAGCACATTTCATTCCCATGTGTGCTTGTATTTATCTTTTGTATCTGAATGTGACTGCATCGAACATTTGTGTAGGTGATGGACAGGAGATACATAAATCTCTTCAGGAATGGATAGGATAGTGGACTGTCCCAAATGTATTTATTGGGGGCACACACATTGGTGGCTGTGATGGTTAGTAATTCAACTTGGATTTTGAACTAACTACACTTTTTTGTCCAAGAAAAAAATCTTATATTCGATATTTCAAAAGAGAAATCAGAATTTACATAGTGTGGCCGATAAGGCTCACAAAGTATTACCAGAGATTACCCAGTACAGTCCTGTCATGTCACAATTATAGTATTCCTTAATAAAAGACACAGATAATCATCAGAAGTAAACACTTCAAAAAACATGTTTAGAAACTATTCTTAAATCTAGAACATGTCTCACTCTTCTGAAAATCCACCCATACTGTACCTGGGACAACACAAAAAACAATCGAAATTAAAAAATAGACTTCAAATATTCTAAAACTAAGAGGTTGTTCTTAAAGTCCAGCTCTGCAAACATGCCCTCCTGCATAGATAGGGATTCCTTAGACAACTTGTCTGCTTGTGAATTTGTTCTCTGTAAATATGGGTGAATGAATTCTTCGAACTGATTTCTTGCATCCAGGATTCTGTTCTTTATAGGATTTAAAGCCAAATTTTCAATTCTTCTTCTTCCATTTGCCAAATCTAATTAACTTTGAATCCTGCAGGGCTTCAAGCTTACCAAGTCCTTTATCTGCATCTGCTTTTAATAGAGTCCAGAGGGCAAAGAAAGCTCTATTATTTGAGCCAGTACGAGCACCATATTTAAAAATAGAACATGCACAAGAATTTAAATAAAAGGTGCACACCATCACCACATTATCTTGGGGATACTTGGCTTTCCCCATCAAAGAATATCCTTAAACTATATCCTGAGTAATAGCAATCTCTTTTGGAATTCTAGCATTTTTTTCCAGAATGAGGCTTCCAGCTTCCATCAGAAGAGAGTGTGATCATATGTGCCACCTATTTAGATGAAAAATCTTTTCCTTCAAAAGTTATTTCTTTCTTGAAAGCTATAGGCCCCAGAGCACAAAGAATTGCAATGCTCTAAAACTGAACAAAGACATGTCATGATACAAAGTTCAAAGTATGAAAACAGTCCAACAGAGAAGCTTTATCGCACATATTGACTCCATTTAGACCATTTGTACCCTATAGAACTTATTTCCTCACTGAATTTGAAAAAGGACACTGGATAAAAAGATGATCTAATGTTTTGTTGCCTGATTTGCATAATATACCACCAGCTAAGGCCTTTCCAACTATAATTTTGCCCGTTATCCCAAGTCAGGATCTTGTTTGCTAAAGCTAACCATTGGAAAATTCGTAAGTCACTTGGTTTGAATTCGTGTTTGCAAATCGAGTTCGGCGACCTTGATGTTCGTAAAAAATCCAGCAATGAAAATTTTGGCGATAAAATTCGGCATAAAATTTGGACTGTAAAAATTGAAAATAAACAATATATGATTTTTTTTTAATAAAATTCAATATGCTTAATAAACACATTTGCAACTTGGTGAGGGTGAGCAAGTTGGAACTTGGTAACTGTTGGGGCCAGAGAGACAGGCGTCGAGCTGTGAGCACTAGTTGATCTTTGAGCGCTGACTCCCAGTCATCGAACCAGTCTATGAACTGTTGAACAGTGAGGAACGAGGGCGTTGGGCAAAGCACAGAGTAGCTGTACTATGCGTTTCCTTTAACTTGTGTTGGGTGAATTAGTCATTGCAGGCACGGTGGCTAAAAGTCAACTTCACAGTTTCACCTCCTAACGTGGGCCAGGGTTTCATGTTTCCCCAGGAGTCAATTTGATTTTAAAGACAGATCTAATTGAATAAAATGGATTTTAAAGGAAAATTTAAACAAATCTAAATGATTTTGTTCGAGTTCAAGTTTGAATTCAAATTCATCTTGAAGTTTGCCATGATATTTGGTGAAACTTCAACCATAAAATTTGGCACTTGAAGAAATTCTGTGAATTTCAAATTTTAACCGTTAAATTCAATGGATCCTATGACTTAGGAAAATTTTAGTCTGCAAAGGACCATCCAGTTTCAAGACTGTCTTCCACCACTAAGCTTGCCCCCCCTTACTTCTTTCTCTATGCTTGATTGATAGTTTTTATTTTCAGTCAAAGATCTTGATGCTTTATTTTAAATCATTTGAGTTCATCTTCTTGATTTTTTGAGCTTAATGGAACTATGTTCTAATAATAACACATATTGATCCCATTCATTAGTGATGAGACTATCTAGACCTAAAAAGACGGCTGGTTTCCATTCCTGTATCCAGCTTGGAACATCCTGTAGGTTGTGAACATCTTGATCATGTCATCTCAAAAGATAAGGAGCATAAAGTCTCAAATTTCCACAACACCCAATCCAGGGATCTTCACCATCCCTGATTTTTCTAGCATTGCCAATATCCCAAGCAGCTTTGAGCATGGCTTTCCAAACATTGACGGGCCTTCTATTCTTTCTAACCTTAGTAAATCTTCCACAGATCTGTCTCTTAAATATTTATACTTCATAATCTTTTCCCACAAACCATCATTGGAAAGAAGCCTTCAAAGACTTTTCACAGCTAAGGCTTGACTAAAAACATAGATATTTATGAGTCCTCATCCTCCATCTTATTTAGGTTTAGCTAACTTATAGCACTTTACGAAGGAAATTTCTTCGGTAGGATTCATGGTCCACGAGAAACTGAACCAATTTTTCCTTCTTTTGTGAAGAAGTCCTTTAGGAATATATGCAATGGACATCCAATACATTGCAATGCTTTCTAGCAGTCTTAATAAAAGCCAATCTGCTTTCCCTGGAAAGCCGTTTGTAACACTCACTCCCTTTTCTAAATGACTATGGATCATAGAAGATTTTGCCATGTTCACTTCCATACCCTGTGGCACTGCAATAGATGTCTATAATTTGAAAGTGAACCTGTTCATTTATGGAGCCATTACAGAAAAGTAAGATGTAACCTATGAAAGGCAAGTGAGAGAGGGACATCGAATTTGTAATCTTTAAGCCTCTAATTCTTCCCCCCATTTTTGCCTCAGAAATCAGTCTACCAAGTCCTTTGGCCACCAGCAAGAAAAGAAAAGGGAACAACATGCATATTTGTCTAAGCCCTTCAGATGCCTTGAAAAACCTGAAGGAAACCCATTGATCAAGATAGCAAAGGTGGCTGATGAGATACACCCCATAATATTGTCGACTGTATGCAGATTCATACCAATTCGTAAAAGTAACAACCCAGTATCAACTAGCTAGCTTTATACAAGATTTTTTGAAATCAATTTTTATGACAACAACAGGGTCTTATGAAATTTTTATTGATTGTAGTCCTTCTTGGGAATTTCCTGCTGCATCAAGAGTTTTTCTATTAAACAGAAATACAAACTGTTCAACCGAAACTATATTGTATAAAATTCTTTTTATCCTATTAGCAATCACTTTTGTATTTTATAATAAGATTGTATATTAAATTACACATAGAGATGGGCCTGATGTCTTCAAAGGAGAGGGCTCATTTTCCTTTCAAGTTAATACTATAAATGTGGCATTTAGGGTTCCCAAGAGTTTCCCAAGAGTCATACAAGTACCATGCCCCACCTCATCTTATTTGTATAACTCAATATGCCAACAATTGAGATAAAAGAAATTTAAAAGGAAACAGAGTGAGTTAGATGTGTGAACAGAGATTCTAAGGTGGTTGGGCGAAATTTTTATCAAACGATTAGATTGAAAACTTAATTCTACTCCATTGTTGTAGTCAGTAAAGAAAAAGAAAACAACTTGAACTCAACTATATCACCTAGGAGAAATGAATGAATATTAGCAAGTTAATAATTAACTTCACAGTTTCTTTAGTGTGAAATAGGAAAATGGGCCAGCCCATATGCAACATGGGAACTTATAATGTGAATTGATCAATAAAAGAAGTCAAAACATCCACTAAGTCTATTATTGGAGGAGCTTCGCATGGTAGAAGTTCACTCCAAGGATTGCCTAGTATGGGTGTAAAGCTTAGCCAAGTGCATGATGAACAGAGTATGCACAACACATGCAATGAGTGTTCATAAGCATAGGTGCACATTAGTAGAGTGCATTAGCCTTAGGTGCAAGGTGCATTTAATGTTGATGTGAGCACTAGAGTGACATGGAAGGACAACTCGTTTGATTGTTAGAAGGAAAGCTCAACTACTGTAACAAATCATTGCATCTTCTTTCATTGTGTTTTCATCTTCTCAACACTTTTTTCTTAATTTATTTTTTGGAGAAATATAGTCCCTCACTTATCAAAGTATTAAGCATTCCAAGTGAGGATGGTGGTACCTTGATATATTCTCCTCTCTTTGTTTTTTCTGGATGGAGAACAATAGTAATTGTCAATGGAAATATCGACTGGTAATGCCAAGGGACTCAATGATATTTTTGATTGGGTGGCCTTTGTAATCTTTTGCACAAGAGCATCTATCTTGAGCTACCCTTGGGGCTTCTTCTCCTCACACCTGTAGATTAATGTATTGTGAGATACCAACGTACACAATACAAAATGCTTTATGTTTTCTTGGCATGTATTATTATTTGTACACCTCTTTTCAAATGTAAATAGGTTGGTGTTATAGGGCTTATGTAGTGTAGTGGAAAGTCTAATTTATTCAACTTCATAATGTTCATACAATTGTTGTACAAACTAAATTTGTAATAATAATTCGTAGCTAATTTTTTCCCAATTCACTTTCCCAATTGCACATGTTCTTGTATGTATGCATTTCTATTATTTGAGTTAGCTTTTATAAAGTTCCATAACCAATTGAAAATGCATGTAAGATGAAGGAATAACAACTATTGTTGTGGATGCACTAACTCCGCAAAGAACATTCTACTGAATCATACTAGTAGCAATGTGTTTGTTGTAGTTGCTTATTTGATATACTATTTATGATCAATACTTGCTCTCCAAAAAGAAATAAATGAAGGACAAAATACAAATCTACATTGATTGATGGATATCAACCATTTGTTGTAGATTTTGACAACTTCTGTGATACCATTGTAGGTTAACATTCAACAACTCCCTTAGGGAGCAATTCAGGTAAGAAGTTGTGTAGCCCTAAAGCAAATTTGTTGTCAAATCTGGTTTCCTCTCATAGAGTAGAATATAAAATGGACATTTCACCCTACGATGGGTAGATGGATGCCTTACAACTTGATTATTGGCTATGGTAGTTAGAGTCATAGATTTCATTTATGAAGGACAACAATTCATAGATGTAGATAGAGTTGTGTTTTCAAAGTTATGAGTGTGCAAATAAGTTTTGCTATGCTGGGAGAATTTATGTGCATTCAAAATAGAGTTTTGGTGCCACACAAGCTTAGATTTGGAATCAGTTCAAAGTCTCATCGTGCTCACATATCCAATGTGATTAGAGAAGTTCAAAGAGCATAATCACCTTTAGAAGTTATTGGTGCACTATTTTGAGATGTACAAGGAACTACTCGAAATGCATTCCAAACAATGCAATTGAACATTTAAATGAGTTGCAACATTTCATTATCCTTTTTATCCACTTTGCTCCATCTTCCTCAACCTTTGTCTTTCCATATTTACTACTAACTAATGCAACCAACATCTTTTTTTCGGAGGAATAATCTCATGGAAAACCTTTTGAGCACTTCTCCATGATTCAAGGATGGTAAATGGGGTAAACCGTCATCAATAATTATAGAGCCTAACCCCAAGGGGATCAAGAGATTTGAACCCATGAGCTCCCAACGCTGGGGGATAAATATCACGTTTGGCTCATGACCGCTTGAGCTAACATTTGGGATTAATGCAATCAACACCTTAAAATGGTCCAGCTTATCTATTTCTTCAACCTTAATGACCCTTTGACTTCTTAAGCCCACAACTTCCCGCTTTCTCATGCGCACAACTTTTTTCCCATTCAATTTAGTGACACCAACTTTTTCATGGTGCCTACTTATATTATATAATTGATATTATTTAATATTTATATATCTCTGAGTCGTGAAATATCTCTGAAACCATTATCTGACTCAAACCTCTTCTCCAAATTCCAAATAATAACTGAAGAGGCTTAAAATTGTGAAATTGCTTTGTCTGCGCAAATTGAGTCACAATACATTTGCAAAGTTCTCTTAAGGAGGAAGTATAATTGAAACTTGATATTTTTGACATAGCTTGTCTTACACAGGAAAACCTTGCAGCTTTGCTAATCTAGCCCAGCATAGTCCTGCAATTGAATGGAGATATTGATTAGAACATTGGATTTCTGTTGTGCCAATGGTTGGTTAGAGTATAGAAGAGATTTGAATTCCATAATTTTTTCTTCTTATCCTGGGATCCCATCTGACAATTTTTTTTGTGGACCATGCAGAAGCACAAGTGTATCCCATTAGAAGAGCTTGCTGCAGAATTCAAACTCCGCACTCAGGTTCTTATATGTTTATAACTTTATCTATTATACATTTATATGGACATGCACATGAATGGATAGAGGCACTTTTTCAAAGTTAGTGATGTGTTTTGTATTTCTTGCTCTCATGAGCTAGTTGGGCTTCATGCATAAATGTTATTAGCCGTGGAATTTTTTGTTTGTACTAAATTTTCAGATGTCTTATAAGTGAAGTATATCTTACGATATTTAAATATAATTAGTTTTCTACAGAATTGGAGACATGTATTCCATCTTAGTTTGTTGTGGCATTCCTTACCTTACAAGCATTTGAATTTACTGTCACTCTCTGAATTCAGAGACTACATTTTGAGAGGCATGGAATTCAATAGAGTTTTTAATTCTGTGATGGGAATGACTTTGTTTTGTTTTAGTTATGATTGTGGATAATGTTGTATAATCCATAATGATTGGTGTGGTGGTACGGGAGTGGTTGTCAGTGGTTTTGAAAAGCATGTTTGGGCAAGATGTAAGGCTGCTCTTTATCTCCTTGATCCTAATTGGGGAGAGAAAGGGTTTGATTATGAGGGTTGGTTTACATTGTCCAATTTCAGGAAGGGGATGAATAGGGTTCAGTTCAGGTGTGGTTGGACAAGATGTATAGTCCTTGGGAGGACATCTCTTATTTGGATCCTGGAAGCCTGTTGATGTGCTAATTGAGGCTATTGGATTGTGTTAACACTTGAAACTGTAAGGTTCTAAGGTAACTAGAAACAGTGCATTGTCACCTTGCACTATTTCTCTACACTTTGGGTTAGTACTTGCAAACCATAGTGGAGAATCCTTTTGTGACTTTAGAGGTCAACTAACAATTAAAATTTAAAAACAATCAGTAACATTTAAATTGAAATACAAGCTTGCTGCCCTGATTACTTCTGTTAATAAATGTGAAAAACCAGCAAGCAAAACATGACCTAATAACTGAAAAATTGAATGGAAAATGATCCAAAACTAGTTGATCCAAGTGTTGGGCACTCAACCCAACGTAATTCTAAACTAACAAAAGCTAGGATATGAGCAAGAGTGACAATTTATGGATATATATTTTTGCAAACATGAAGCAAACATAGGTTAACATTCTGAATGTCAGCGATAGAGGAGATACCTTACAAATTGGATGGGCCGTATTGCCAGCTGACTCTAGTAATTATATGACAAACAGTACTGCTGAGGTTAAATAACTGAAATCTTTCCTTTTCCAATTAAATGTTTGAGGAATGAGGATGACTGAATAGTACTCTATGATTATTCATGTATATCGAAAAGTATAGTTATATGAATTAATTAAATATGTTGTTCTTTATCTTGTTTTTTCCAACCTTTTTCCATTTGTTCAACTGTTATCGATTTTCATCTCTGTAGAGAATCATCTCCCTTTTAAGTGGGCATCAAGTTCACCTTCATGATGCCTTCGGAACTTACCATCTGTTAAGATGGAAGATTTTTCTGCCTTCAAAAAGGTATAGTAGTTCTGTTTGTAAATAATCCAAAATATATTGTGGCTAGTTGTTTGCTATGGTTTTACTTGAGTTGTAACTGAGTTTCATGCTTAACCATCAGATAAATCAAGAACAGTGGACACAAACATGTAGTTTCAATCTATAAAATTTGCATAAACAGGTTGACTCATTCTATGGTACAGACAGGGGACTGAGGGCTAGCAGTGAAACAAGGGCTGAAATTGTGGAGTTGATTACACAACTAGAAGCCAAAAACCCTACGGAGGCTCTCAATCTCCTTAATGGAAAATTGATTCTAGCGTAATTATGCACACTCCTTAGTTCAATTTCTAGCAAAGTTTTTCTTGAATATTAACAGAATCAGAAACCTGACCAGGGGACTTCTGGTTCCTGTCCATTTCTGTTTTGAAACCGAATTAGTTCATTGCTATAAATTTGATATGCATAATAAACCTGGAAACCCTTTAGCCCATTTCCGTATCTTGTATACCTTTCTGGTAAACGTAAGTTACTGATATTTCATCTGTTCTGATTTTGCAGGTATACATCCTTCTTCGAGCTATTCCCATTGCTTGCTGCTGGGGTATTGTCGTTGGTGAAAGTTAAGGAAATTTATCAAAAGTTTGATCTAGGGACTCTCACAGTGGAGAACTCTGTCCAATTTGCAGGACCTCTGGCCACCACATCATTTACTACCAATGCAACTTTTGAAGTGTGGAGTCCCAAGCGAGTGCAGGTATGAATTCCATAGCATCTTTACAAGTATGGACTTACATTTTACAAATAAGAAGATTGAGTTTTGATTTCTTTCAGATATCTGGCATTTTGGCATTTCTATGCCTTGTGAGCTCACTTTCCTACAGAGAATGCATGCTTAATTAATGGAACATTGGTGCCTAGAAAGACTCGGTTTAGTTTTCTGGGTAAACTTCGTTTACAAACACAAAGATTAACCCTGCAATATTAAGGTTTAGGTTGTGTAAGTCGTTTTGTTCTCTGTATATTTCTTTACGGGATGATTCCTTAAGGGGTAATCTATCTACCCGACCATCTACACCGGGACCATGCTAGACATTGATTCCCGGACCTATCCCTGATTGGTAGGCTATTCATAAAAAACAATCAAATGCAATGGCCAAACGTATGTGAATAAACACTTCAATGACATAGGTAACTTCCAAGTTACTTTTGTTTTTGCAAAGTGAAAATGATTTCACACTAATGTCAAGACAACTATTTCTAGCCCAAGCAAATTGTATTGTAACAGCAGCAATAGTACCTTTCAATCAAGAAATGATGGTGTCCATATGCTTATATTTTTGACAAAGAGATTAAAACTACCTGTAATAGGAACTTTTAAACAAAAATTATCTGTTTACCTCATAGTAGCCTAATGACGGGTACGGGGTACCTTTAACAACCAAGAATGATTGAACATCTCCACTGCACACAAGATAAAGCCAACTGTCAATACTGTAAAACAGTGTTAATCAATTGAACTTGCATGCCCCCTTACAAAATGTATGGATGAAGCCCCTCCAACCAAAACCAAACTGTCACTGTTCAAATTAGTGTGTTTTAGAATTCCCATACCATGGTCCTCAGGGCACTTGGGTGTTTCCTAGAATTTTCCGGGGCATTTCTGTGTTTCTGCAATTTTTTGGTACTGGTACTTGGGCAATTTAGGAGTTTGCAACAAAGTTTCACAGTTATCCTATGTCAACACTGCAGTTCATCATTGAATTGGTATAGTTGTTAGGCTAATTTTCATTTATTTTGGGTTAGTCTATGTGACTCTGGTTTATGTAAAGTGGATGGAAGTTGAAATTCCCGTATTCATGGAATTTGTTTTTCTTCATAACTACATGTTTATATGTTTAGTGCAAAGGCCGATGCCCTAACAATGGGGAGCTTTGGCTCATTGTGGATGGCTGGTGCTTATGTTAGTTTCCTTCCCTTCCCTTCTTTCATTTTGCGTTCAACAGATGTATGCATTCAAGTAACATGTTCCTTTTTTTTGATATATAGAACTTCAATGTGGCGATTGGCTGACAGTCATAGTAGCAAGAATTGAATATGAATATGAATTCAGATATGATTTGGTAATGAAAAATACGTAACTAAAAAACCCAGTATGGATCCAATAGAGAAGTATACATCTCATAGATACCAAATCTTGCATTTTGCTCCAAACTTTAGAAGAATATCAGCCTCAAGAATGCACAATAAATATGAAAAATAATTTATTCTTTGAAAGTTTGGCAATTTAATTTATATTTATAGGTTTTCAAAGTTTTTTTAAATATATTTATGGTTTTTGGGATGTTTCTTTTGGGTTTATGGGTTTAGACTTTAAGGGTATAAAAACATGAGGTATATTATCGAAAACAATTAAATGTGCATTGACCAAAAATTCGTAGAGTTTTGTATTACTGCAGAATTTCTACACTATAAAGAATCAAGATCAATATGGCCAAATCTTGCTACTACAGTGTTAGTACAAATCTACATAAATCAAGAAATGATAAATTTGATTGCATGTATCTTATAATTATGCAACTTATGTATAATGCCTTGGTAAAAGCATGATGGGTAATTGGCTGCAAATTTCCATATGGAACTTCGTTGCAGAAGGTGGCTTTAGGTTTGTTGCCTTTCTTAGAATCTTCTTCATTCAGAGAAGACAATGGTGTAATATTTAACTTTGGTTAAATTTGTTGCTCTATATCATCATATGCTTTAATGTTGTTATGTTGAAATCCATAATATCGATTTATGTTTCCATTTTACTTTTATTATCTGTTTTTTTTAAACTTTATGTTCTATATTTCAAAGCTGAAAATTAGAATATACATTGGTCTGTCTTTAAGACACTTTCTGACCCTTAAAAGATTTTATGCTCTTCGTCTTAAACGACACTTAAAAAAAGTTTGACAAATGTTCCTACATCTACTTATTAGTCTTACTGGGTCATTTAAGGCCTCTGTTCATGCATCAAAGCACCAAAAAAGATACGGAAGAAAATGCCTTTTTAGGCCGAAACAGGAACATACACCCTTCTATTTACTTAGGAGTTTTTATTATCTGTTTTCTTTATTATGTTCTATCCTTTAATTCTGCAATTTATAAGCTGTTACATTTGATGTGACATAGTATCATTAGTTTTTAGATTACTATACTTAAAGTTTTTATGCTGTCTTTCCAAGAAGGGAACAAAGAAAGACTTTAGTACTGCAATACTTGAGCGTAAGAAGTCTCCTAATCGGTTAGTTGTGGATGAAGCCATAAATGATTAGAATTCTGTGGTGTCTCTTAATTCAAAAACAATGGAAACATTGCAGCTTTTCTGGGGTGATACCATCCTTATTAAGGTTGTTCTCATGCCCTTCTGTAAAATTGCGTTTTTCCTTTTATTAGTTTGGGTGGAAAATTCTGTTGAAAAGTTTAAATTCTTCCCAATTGTATTTTAAAAAATAAAATTGAAATAATAAAGCTGATTTATTGTAACAATGCAAGGTAAAAAGAGAAAGGATATGGTTTACATTGTTCTGGTTGATGATACATGTGAAGAGCATAAGATCAGAATGAACAAAATTGTTAGGTCAAATCTAAGAGTAAGATTAGGGGATGTAGTATCTGTTCATCACTGCCCAGATGTTAAGTATGGGAAGCATGTGCATATTCTTCCTATTGATGACACAATCGAAGGTGTTACATGAAAATTGTTCGATGTGTACTTGAAGTGTGAGTTTCTATTCCTTTTGTGTATGACTATACAATTTTGGTTTACTGCTTTGACACCATGAATGCTAAAATTCTGTATGTGTTATCTGTATACATAGCTTACTTCTTGGAAGCATATTGTCCAGTAAGAAAAGGAGACCTTTTTCTAGTACGAGGAGGAATGAGAAGTGTGGAATTTAAAATCATTGAGACAGATCCTGGTGAATATTGTGTTGTTTCTCCAGACACTGAAATTTTTTGTGAGGGAGAGCCAATAAAATGAGAAGATGAAGACAGATTGGATGAATTTGGCTATGATGATGTTGGTGGTGTAAGAAAACAAATGGCACAAATTAGGGAACTTGTTGAATTACCCATACGGCATCCACAACTTTTAGAATCCATTGGCGTGAAGCCCCCAAAAGGTATTTTTCTTTATGGTCCTCTTGGTTCAGGAAAAACCTTGATTGCCAAGGCAGTGGCAAATGAGACTGGAGCTTTCTTTTTCTTAATTAACGGTCTTGAAATTATGTCAAAAATTGCTGGAGAAAGTGAAAGCAATCTTAGAAAGGATTTTGAGGAAGCAGAGAAAAATTCTCCTTCTATTATTTTCATTGACGAAATTGACTCCATAGCTCCAAAGAGGGAGAAAACAAATGGTGAAGTAGAGAGGCGCATTGTATCTCAACTTTTGACATTGATGGATGGTCTAAAATCTCGATCTCATGTGATTGTCATGGGAGCAACAAATCAGCCCAACAACATTGATCCAGCACTTAGAAGGTTTGACAGGTTTGATTGTGAAATTGACATTGGGGTTCCAGATGAAGTTGGTCGACTGGAGGTTCTTCGCATCCACACAAAAAAAATGAAACTTGCTGAAGATGTAAGAATTTTATTAATCTAAATTTTTTTTTTATTGATGCCCTGGTGTTATAGCTTTTATCTTAGTTAACCAATTTCACTATCCACGCATGATTCTTATTGTCATGCTACTGTAGGTTGATCTTGAAGTTATTTCAAAGAATACACATGGTTATGTTGGGGCAGATCTTGCAGCTCTTTGCACTGAGGCTGCACTGCAGTGTATTAGGGAAAAAATGGATGTCATTGACTTGGAAGATGAAACAATTGATGCGGAAGTTCTGAATTCTATGGCTGTTACAAATGAGCACTTTTAGGTTGCACTGGGCTCTAGTAACCCCTCTGCCCTCCGTGAGACTGTGATTAAACTAATTTATTAGATCAAACTGGCATTGTTTATTGGGTATATTTGTTGAATTCCTTTTAATCGTCTCTTTATTAAAGATAACATATTCTTACATACAATTGAAAATCATTTGTCAGGTTGTGGAGGTACCAAATGTTTCTTGGGAGGATATTGGGGGTTTGGAAAATGTCAAAAGAGAGCTTCAGGAGGTAAAACCTTGAACCATGCATTCCTTTCTCCATTTTAGTTATAGTTTGTCAAAGGATTCCCACTGTATTTTATAACTATAATTGATGATGTTTTCCTTGATTGTTGGCAGACTGTGCAATATCCCGTGGAACATCCAGAGAAATTTGAAAAGTTTGGTATGTCTCCCTCTAAGGGTGTCCTCTTCTATGGACCCCCTGGTTGTGGTAAGATGCTTCTTGCAAAGGCCATTGCCAATGAGTGTTAGGCCAACTTTATCAGTGTGAAAGGTCCAGAGCTCCTGACAATGTGGTTTGGAGAAAGTGAAGCTAATGTACGTGATATTTTTTATAAGGCCAAGCAGTCAGCACCTTGTGTCCTTTTCTTTGATGAGCTTGATTCAATTGCTACCCAAGCAAGTATTATTTCTATATTATTTTAACCACAGTCTGTATATTATGTTATTTTGTATGTGGCTCTTCCTACTTGTTTATAGTCTCCATAATAATATATGCCAAGGTTCTAGAAATAAATGAGCTTGTTGAGCTGAAGTTTTAGTCAATTTGGTTATCGGATTGACTTTTAGTGTGTTGAGCTGTGCAGCGTGGTAATAGTGGGGGAGATGCTGGGGGTGCGTCAGACAGAGTTTTGAATCAGTTGCTGACTGAGATGGATGACATGACTGCCAAGAAAATTGTTTTCATTATTGGGGCTACAAATTGACCTGACATTATTGATTCGGCTTTATTACGACCCGGTCACCTTGATCAGTTAATATACATACCTTTACCTGATGAATATTCCCTCTTTGGGATCTTTAAAGCATGTTTGCGGAAGTCACCTATTGCAAAGGATGTTGAAATTGCAACTCTTACTCAATACACACAAGGATTTAGTGGAGCTGATATTACTGAAATTTGTCAGCGTGATTGCAAGTATGCTATTAGAGAACACATTGAAATGGTAAGCACGTCTTAACATCAGTAGACCTTCCTGCTTGGAAGATGTTGAGCAATTCATGTTCCAATATATGATGATCAATTTTGTACATTAATATTTTTCCTTAGGGTACTTTTGGAAAGCAAGAAAATGCAAAATCTTTGCTTTAATTATCAGTGCCTTGGAATATTTGAATGAATTTTGCTCTTCTGTCATATGTAGGAAATTGAAAAAGAAAAGAAAAGAAAAGAAAACCATGAAGCCATGGATGAGGATGAAACTGAAGTTGCAGAAATAAAGGCAGCTCATTTTGAGGAATCAATGAAATATGCTCGAAGGAGTGTTAGTGATGCAGATATACGTAAATATCAAGCATTTGTTCAAACTTTATAGCAGTCTCTAGGTTTTGGGTCAGAATTCCGGTTCATAGATCGAGCAGCTACTACTACAATCAGTGAAGGAACCACAGATCCTTTTGCTACACAAACTGCTGTTGATGATGATGATGCATACATGAAGTAGTGTATGCATTTTATTGTTCCTGTCTTGGTTTGAGTCCACTTTGCTAGCAAGTCTTGCTCCAGATTATATGATTGTTGATCACCTCCGATACTCTCAGTATTATCTGACCAGTTATAACAGGGATGATGAGAAAAGTATGCTATGATCAGACTTTAGTTCCTTCTATATGGATGCAGCAGTTCGCATGATTACATTTGTTATTTTGTGATGCTCTGATTGCTGATTATGCTCAGACATTTGATGCTATGTAAATGATGTCTTTTGATTATTTTGAATAACAAAGGCTGGTATTTTTTCCTCTGAAAACTAATTAATATGGCATTACATGATTTACATGTGTATTAGATTTTATTTACAAGTGTTGTAATTAATTATAATGTGACTGCATAATTCGCATGTGTATTAGATGAGAATAAATGTATGATTCTTTTTTTTAATTTAAACATAATATCATATTAAAAATTTATATTGATTAATAATGGACACCATTCAAACTACTAAAATATAATGACCATACATAAAGCGACTAAAAATGACTATATTAGTGACGAATAAATGAGATTAATGACCAAAATTTGCAAATAAAATGACCAATAATTGAGAGATACACGACCAAACAATGAAATACAAATGACCATAAAAATGACCAAAATTCACATATCAATAACCAAAAATCAGTTTTGGTGGCTAATTTATGGTCTTTTATTACGTGACCAAATTTGGTCATATTCTAGCTTGTCATGTGATCATTAATTTGGTCACAAATGTGGTCATATATTTGGTCATTGATTCAAATATATGACCAAATTAATGACCAAATATATGACCAAATTAATGACCAACTGACAAGCTATAAATGACCAAAATAAAAATGAACAATTTTGGTCATGTAATAAAAGACCGCAAATTAGCCACCAGCGATCGCCAAACCAAAAGTGGTCATTGATATGCGGATTTTGGCAATTTTTTTGGTCACTAATCTCTCATTTTCCACTAGTGGTGTCACATACCACAATTTTGTAAAATAATGTTGATTGTTTTAATTATATTCCTGAGACATTATGTTAAATTTAATGTAAAGTAGGAACTGATGACTCAGCAGAGTCAAAAGAAGTGGGATGTAATTCTGAATATTTTATTATTATTAAATAAAAAGTGGAGACAATAGCATTGGGAGAGTTGTTAATAAGAGGTTACTGGTCAAACTGGTGGATGGAACTATGTGGAGGGCAAAAGACAAGTGGCAGCATCCTCAAACACTTCCTAAGTTGTAGGTGGCAACTTCCCTATATTTGGGGTCATGATACCCCAAGAAAGTGGGATCAGAGCAGGTGGATCATTAAATGAAAAATAACCCAAAAAAGACCCGGGCAATCTTTTAAAAGTACCCAATGAATAGAGCTGGGGTTGCTCAGATATTTTCCAGAGAATAATCATTTAGGAGAATGCTATTCAGGAATTTCATTGGGGAAAAAGGGAAAAACAGTAAGGAAGTTGTTTGAGAGGAATGTTGCAGTAACTTGGTTTATTACAGCTTGTTAGTTGGGAGAACTTATTGATAAGTTCAGATTTGGTACTGAGTTTAACGGCTGGTATTTGACCATTGCTACACCTAGTTCCAGCCAGGGAGACCAGAGCAAGCTCGGGGGTCCTGAGGAGTCGATGTTTGAGCACTCTCCAGGAGTTGGTAGGGAGGAATGACCTCCCATTGCTGTTGTTGTCCCAGTTCCAGAACAGGTTCTACCATCTATTAAATCCTTGTTTAATATCTTTTTATGATTGATTGGTAGACTTGTAGTTAATGATATAAGAAATTAGATGGATTAGAAATGAAGTGTTCATAGTTTATTATGTAACAAAATATTTTTGATGAGAATTACAACCCTGCCTATGTTTTTCCACATCTGGTGTGACCAGACCGTACTCCAGTATAGGGGTGAATTTACAATTAAAGTATTATGATGAAATCACAGAATAGTATGTGTTGGAATTATAGATTAGTTTCTTTATGTTGTTTTGCAGAAGTAATATCCTGGTTTTAGGAGTAGTTTCATTCTATACAGAAAACTATCAAGTCTTTTAGAACAGAGAAGTAAATTGATTTGTTCACTGATAATAATATCTACCATTAGAGAAAACAGTTCTTAATATTCTAGTTACTATCGGTAACTTTAATTTTTTATTTTGAATATCAATGAAGAGTAGCTAGAATCTTTATTTATTCCTACAGGAACTTTAGTAAAGCAGAATCTACTTTTGTAAAATAAAATATGTTATTCATTTATTTCTGTTTCCTTAGTTAAGCTTAAATAAAAACATATAACTGCTAACCTATACTACTTAAGCTATTAACATGGTAGAACTTGATTAGTTCTTTTACATTCTTTTCTTATTATACATTAAATTGAAATATAATACAAGAAGTATATCTCCAAAGTAATTAATACAGTAAGTATAAGAACCTGATATTAACAGGCTATTTTTATTCAACAAGTATAAATAAAACAAAGAACGAATTACTATTTCCAAATACTTACTAAGGAAGCTGAGTTTAAATAACAATGAAGGTAATAGTACTCTAGTTAGGGTAAAAACATTATGTTTATAAATAGAATTGACTATTTTATTATTTACTCTATACAGATAGTATTATCGGGTAATTACAGTAATACCTTAATTTATTTTTATTATAATATAGATTCTATACTCTAGAATTACTGACAGTTACATACTATTTTTATCTTGTTTACCCATCTATTCCATTCTAAAGGGTAACCATTTAGGATATATTCAACATTATAGAATACTTGACTCATCGAGTTTAATAAGTAATGTAAAATTTATCAAATAACTCCACATTTTACAGAAAAGTATTATAAATTAACTAACAATGAATTTAATAGAAGAGGTTGTATGTAATTCTTTATTTTCGAATTAGGGTTTAACATTGTCATTTTAAAATATAAACTAAATCAACACTGTGGAGCCAAAACAATATTTCATTCATGGCCGTATTAAAAATCAACAGTGTAAGGATTTCATAAGCCTGTATCTTATTTATATAAACATAAGTTGCAAATTAAAGGTTAATACTGAAATTTTATCCTACTACAAAGCCACAACTATTATACTTATAAAACAAATAAATGTATAAACCACAATGCTTTGATATAAACCAAAACTTAAAAAAAAAACAAGTAATAATATTTTATAATATGGACTTAGGGTGAAACCCTATAAGTTCAAAATTTACAACAGAAAACAAGAAGTTGAGGTCGCAACCCTTCTCAAAGTGAGGCTCACAGCCTAGGGTTTTACACAGTCAAGGCACATAAAAATTGAATGGCTCTTCAAAGCCCTCGACCGTTGCAAGCATTGAAGAACATGGCACGTTGCCTTCTGTCTCTTCCACTTAATACATGGCACCCAAACAAAAAGAGAACTAACATTTCCATCTCGGCCGAAGCCGGAGCACCCTCGCACAGCATAGGGGTTTCTTCTACTAACCCAAGGAAACAAACACTAAACAAGAAAACTGAACCGCAAGGGTTACAGGCCTCATTGTGCCAACCCTCAAGGTTCCAAGGGAACGCCACAAAGAGAAAGAGCCATGGTGTAACCAGGCTTACTGGGAACCTGTAGCCATTGTATTTAATTTGCTTCAGATGCCACACAGAAGGAAGGCCAAGACCTATATTCATCAAAGAAAACCACAGTATTAAAGTAGGTAAATGAGATATTATTCATATAAATAAAAAAAGAAAAGAATTGCAGTATTCTTTTACCTGATATTTTTTTTATGGAGGCGCGACCACCAACAATAGTAATACATCCACCAACATGACAAGGTAACCCTACTACAGGTAGGGAGGAAAAGATTAACATCACAGCAAACAACCCATCACTATTCCGGAAGAACAAACCACGGCTTTCACTGAGGGAGGAATGGTACACAGTTAAAGACTCGGGTAGGGTTAGTAGACTAAAAACATGGAGGAAGGACAACTGACATATGACAATGGCAACACATGGAACAACACTACAAAAGTGTGATAAAACAAGCCACAGGAAGGTAACGAGCTGGAAAATGCTAGTGCAATGGAGCGACGCAGCTAGGGTGCACCAGCACCATTGGAGAGAGGCTGGAGGCCGAACTTCACGTGCGTAACAATGAAAATAGGGTTTGATGGAGAAAGCCTTTTAACCATGTAGCACATGGTCATAGTGATGCCACGTCTCACTTTAAATAATTTGCACACAGTGGATAAAATCCCATAGTCATCCAAGAGCAAGCATGAGGAATGAATTCATTAATCATTGGGCTGAGTTCAAAGGTTCAACTTTAGCCATCAGCCGAGGTCAACCTATTGTTTGCGTTATGATAACAAAGAACACGTTAATATATACTTAAGCCTTGCATTATAGCTCATAAATGGCGTAAACGTTAAACAATCCATTGATTACATTATGCTATACCATCATATATATGTTTGCAAATCATGTTATAATTCTATCTTCATTGTAGGCTTAGTTAATACTATGACTTATAACTTATTATTATGTTAGTTTCACATATTAACCATTGATCAGAAATTATACTCTATCAAGAGTGATAATTACATGACATAACATTATATACAAGCTTGGATTGTGTGAGTGAAAGGTTTATAAGAGTATTCTTTAAAGTTAATCCATAAACTTGTAATGTCATGGTCTTGTTCATGACCTCACCATCCAAGTGAATGACTCTGTTGTCATTCAGCAATTACAGTCTTAAATAAAATAAGTTTTGTGAAATTGTTGTGGAAGGAAAATATAATACGTATGTTTAAGTGATAATAACACTTATACAAGTATATAACTCAACAAGTTTTAACCCTCTATTGTTATGGAAGGGTTATCATTATAATTTTTCTTGCTAGGAAATTAATATTCCCTATAATTTATAAATGTTTGAAAAGGGGGAATTTCTTCTACAAAGTTTGTAGAACCATAAAATTAAAGACTAAGTATAATTAGATTTGATTATGATAAATTCTTAGGCTCTTTGATTCCACCTTATACCTTGTCTTATGTGTGATAAAATATTAAGTTCAATCAACTTTTGTCTTGACATAAAGGTACCATTTGAAAAATTATATAGGAGGATATTAAGGTAAAAACTATGACATTGGTCCTTTTGTTTTTAATAACCTCCATAGCTTTTCCATAGGTTAAAATAATAACTTTTGGTGAAGATACAAAAGAAAGTAGTGAATCTTATGTAGAGACAGTTTATGCTACAGGTAATAACCTTTACTTTAATTTTTGACTTGGCAAGGTAAGGCACCATTATCTCTTATCTAGAAGTTTTACCAGGATAAAATAGATAGGCTGTTTAGAGATGCATTCGTTTATGAATTATAGTCCCTTAAGGGCTTGTTCCATTGTAAACATAATGGGGATAGGATAAAACTTGTTCAGTAAAATATATGCATATTTTTAAAGAGAAGTTTCAGTTATACTTGAAAACAGTTGAAGAGCGAATGAAAAACCCTATGCATCAATATTAATATAGTTTTCGTAAAAATCAACAATAAACTCTTTTAAACTTTTGGTTCGAAATTGGAGACAATAATACATAAACTCCTTATCAGTTTACTTTTAATGTGTAACGAAATAGCATACAAATGAAATCATACTATGGATTGTATAGCTCAGTTTCTCTTACTCTGCTCTAAAGAATCAATAGAACATTTATATATTTTACGACTATAATACGAAATAGTTTCGTAATCATCAAGAACCATAAATCACTACTACTAGGAAGAAGGCCATTTATTAAATGTACCTCAACAAGCTTTGGAATTAGTTAGCATTTATTTTCTTACTGAGCTCTTCTTTTGCAGCGAACTTATATTAAATACTTTAGAATTGCGACCAGCAGCACCAAAACCTATTACTTGTAGTCTGTAAGAACATGAAACTTCTGCATTAGCTCAAAAGCTAAGTAAGCCCAGTTTTGCATGACAGTCTCACATTGTGGATGAAAATAAAACAAAGTCAGTAAAATGAAAAGAACTCTTCTACTGCTAAACATAACCAACAGATAATTTCATATAAGGAATGTAGTAATTTATAACTAATTAAATGATTAGTTAGCTGCAATTATGTTAATGATATGCAAATTTTAAATTTTTAAATTTTTCGAAAAATTTGGGGTTTTGACACCTCAAGATATCTCTTATCCCTACTATTGTGGGTTGGTTGAGCTCGAGATCCCTCATCCTAGGATCTTAGAGGTCACCTCACCCACTAATTTCTCAACCATCTCTATCCATTAAAGCACTATATATATGAGCTCATAGCCATTGTTGAGGGGAGAACACTGAAGGTATTGTTATGCTGTTGGAATGATTCTTGGCCCAAGATCATTTGGAGAGAGCATAGAGAGCTAGAGTCAGAGTTTTTGGGGATGAAGAGCTGGTTTCATGGAGATGCATGTCAACACTAAGGCTTGGTTTTAAACTTCTTCATATTTCTAATGCAAGTTGATTTTCTGTCCCATATATATTGTTTATGTTTGATTTCAGATATATATTGCTAGATTCCTTAGTCAGTAGCATAGATTAGTAGATCATATTCTGGTTGTTTTCATCTATTTTGTGTTGAACTCTTTTGCAGGTACACTGTTGAACTATCAAGGCCTTGTATTCCAGATATCTATGGTGTCTAGGGGGAGTTATCAACCTCTATGATCTATTTGTTCTAGATTTGAACCATTCAGACCAGCGGAACATCTTGCTATCGGCAGGAGGTGAAATATTTCGATCAACAGACTAATTCCATCCATAGATCCATGGGTCACCTCTCAGATGCAAGGTTGGTCAACAGGGAGGATGCTTAGCATCATGAGAAACCCTGCTTCTCTACCCCCTCTACCTTCCAAGTGACCCATTTTTAGTGATTTCGAACAATACTTGGTGAAGGGCCTATTACTATATGAGTTGTGCCCTTCATCTTATCCTAGAATACCCCAGAGGGTGATGACTAGGTAGAGGAGGAAGGGTAAGCAATATTGTTAATTTTAAATTAGTTTTAGTTAGGCTATGTTCATTAACTAATTAATTTTTTTAACTTACACTTAGTTATATGAATAAAATTGTAGTAAAATGAAACAGAAACATAAATGGAACAATTGTACTAGACAGAGGTAGTGGGGCCACACTGACAGTCCTTAGTAAATTGAAAATTAACTTCTAAGTGACAACCGCATGTTTCAGGTTAAATGTGGCAAGAGGGTCACCAAATGTTTCCAGAAATAGGTGAGGGGGTCACACAGATTTCATAGACAGAAGAAGTCTACCCTTTTGAAGGAAGTCGCACCTTTTGGGGGAAAAAGGGAGACCTGGTCGCACCTGTGAGGCATAAATGAGCAACCTGGTCCCCTATTTAGGCCCGATAAGTGTGACCTACTCTGGATTGGGTTTTTTTTTTATCCTGAGTCAGATCTGGCCGACAGTAACCTATACTGTGGCTAAATGGACTCGTATTTTCCTTGTGGAGGCTCAACAGAAACAATAAACTATAAATAAACAGGATTTAAACTAGATTTGACAAAAAAAATTAAACCTAGGGCACAAACTGAAATAAAAATTGAAATTTTAAAAACTGAACCAGGGGTCCTATGGGATTGACCTGGTATGGTTGCCAGTTCTATTGCAGGGATTTCTCCCTTTCTACAAAGCAGGAATGGCTCCCTTCCATCTATAGGACAAAAGTGTAGGTTCTTGTATGGAAATGTAGAAAAGAAAAACAGAAACTAGAAAGAAATGAAAGAAATGATGGAGAACCCCTTTGCAAACAATGTTAGGGTTCCACTCCAATAACCTGCAAACAAGCTACAGATTAGATAAAAGCAAAGAAACAAAAAAAAACACACATGTATACCTTCTCTTTGGTGCAATGGGCCACCATGCCCTGTGTTACAGAGAGAAATTCCTATGGCTTGGGGTACCACAACAGACATCTTGACTCTAGAAATCAATCCTTTCCTATATGAAATAAAAACCAAATATCTAACACTAAAGGATCTTGATTCCTACCTTATTCTGGACGGTTGATGTAGATCCCCGTTGAGTTTTCCAACTCCAGCTTGAATTGATAAATTGCTTCCTCAACATTTAATAAACAAAACAAGCATGCTATATATAATTGTGTTAGACCTACTCTAGCATGTATAATCAATAACATATAATCATTTGAAATCATCCATGGATCAATATTCATTCAAATACACATTATTGGATAGGAAAAGATATTTCTATTAATATAAAACAAAGATTACAATAGAGACAACCTCTATCGGCACGTCTACGAATCGAAGAAATTGAGTCCCCCACTTGGGCCTCCACCACTTCAATCCTCCATCTCTCCATAGCAAGCTCACAAGCAAAAGGAAATCTTGGGAAGAACACAAAAGTGCTCCAAGGGACAAAGGGATGTATACTCAAGTATAAGCTTCGACAATAATGGACTATAGTTTTCTTGCTCTTTAATTCCTCATGCCTTCAATGTATCCAAAGGGTTCCTTATATAGCTCTTCAATGAGGTAGTGAAAGGTCGAATATAAGAAATATCAAGGCATATGGAAGGCCAGGAGACAATTGATTTAGATCCACATTAAGGAAAACTCTGAAATAATTTGGCCTTTTGCACACATCTCAATGTACATGGGTTTAAGGGTCAAATCTGCGTATATACACGAGAAAGGGATTAAAAGTCATGTATGGCAATTTTTTCATGTTTTTAGGGATGATCTTGGAAACATCAAAGGTACAAAAATGGTCCACGGGATCTAAGGAGTCTGCAGAGGGATAGGGAAGGCCATAAATGTGTGATTCACTATGTTGGGTAAAATTAGCTGTAACAGATGCTCCCTAATGTGTGAGGTCAGAGGGGTCATACTGTTTACCCAAAAAATCCATCGCTAAGCTCTCCATGACCTACACCACCCAAGGACACAACTTCATGACCCTCCATTAGACCCCCACACCCTAAAAAATGCTTAAGGATGAAGAAAAGGGATTAAAAACCCCAAAAAGGACCCTAAAATACTCTCCTAGGAGCTAAAGCCCCCCAAAAGGGGAAAAAACCCTAAAAGGAGCTAAAATTATGGCAAAAGGGGCTAAAATCCCCAAAAAGTGGCTAAAGCCCAGACCAAGGGCTTAAAACCCTAAAACCCCAAAAACGCTATAAAAGGAGGGTGGGGGGTCACTCTCAAAACACTTCTCCCTTGCATATGGTTATGCTTCCCATAGAATCCTTGAGACCCTTTGTCTCTCAAGCCACCCACACTCCCTCTCCTCCATCTACATTAAGCCATAGCTCCCCCATCCAAGAGAGAGAGGTGCTTCTTCAAGCCAGGGCATGGTGGCCCAATTCCATCAAAGAGAAGGTATACATGTGTGTTTTGTTTTGTTTATTTGTTTTTATCTAACCCATTCTTGTTTTCAGGCTTATGTCTAACATGTTTTTGTAGGTATTCTATTTCTTATAGTTGTTTGCAGGTTATTGGAAGTGGAACACTAACCTTGTTTGCAGAGGGGTTCTCCATCTTTGCTTTTATTTATGTCTAGTTTCATTCCCGCTTTTCTTTTCAGCATTTTTCCAAGCAGGAACCTATCTTTATGTCCTATAGATAGAAGGGATCCATTCCTTTCCCTGTAGCAAGGAGAAATCCCTGCTACAGAATTGGAAACCATACCAAGTCGATCCCACAAGATCCTTGGTCCATATTTTTACAATTTCAAGTTTTTCAAGTTTTGCCCTAGTTTTTAAAATTTCATGTCAAATCCAGTTTAGATCTAGTTTATTTCTAGTTATTCGTGGTTATAAAGCCTCTACTAGGAAAATCCGAGTCAGTTTGGCCACAGTACAAGTTACTGTCAACCGAATCTTACTCAGGATTATAAAAACCCCAAATCTAGGGCAGGTCGCACTTATCGGGGCTGAACAAAGGATGAGGGCACACTTAATGGCTTAACAGGTGCACCTAGGGCACATTTAATCCCTTGAAAGGTGTGACTTCACTCAGAAACATAGATCGCAACTGTCTGTGAAATTTGTACGACCCCCTCGCCTGTTTCTGAAATTCTATTGTGACCCCCTCGCCAAATTTGATCAGAAATGTGTGGTCTTTCAATAAGAGGTTAAAATTCAGTTTAAAAGGGACTTTCAATGCAGCTCAACTACCTCTATCCAACACAGAATTTTAATTTCAGTTTCTGTTTTAATTTCCTGTAATTGCATCAACAAACAAAGTGTAAATTCAAAGTAAATTTTAATGGCTTAATTTAATGAACACAGCTTAGCTAAAATTGACTTAAAATAAAGTCTTTCTTACCCTTCCTCCTCTACCTAGTCATCACCCTTCGGGGTATTCTGAGATATGATGAAGGGCAAGCTCGTATAGTCATAGGCCCTTCGTTGAACATTGTTCTTAACCATTAAAGCTAGATGACCTAGAAGGTAAAGGGGGTAGAGAAGGAGGGATTCTCACAGTGCTAAGCGTCCTCCCTATTGACCAACCTTGCATCTGGGAGGCGACATGTGGATCTACGAATGGGATTAGTCCCATTGTGTTGAGAGCCCAGCACCTTCTCTTGGCTGAAGAGGAATATCACTGTGAGGTAGTCATCTAGTTAGGCCATAAACATTCAAGGTTAAAAACTGTATTTGTTTACAAATTTTTGATTATTCAATGCTTGCATACACAATGACATGAACTCTACCACAATATGATGAATTCATAAACCATTTGCAGCTACCAAATACCAAAATGACAGACAAACAAATACACCATAGAAAGTAATCAACCGAACTCAGTTCATGATGCTGAGAGAGCCTTAAAATTTATCAATTTACACTAAGTTCAATCAAATCTGTAGTCTTTGAGGACATAAGTCCCTGAATACTTCAACCATGGGAAGTACTTTGGCTCTACCCATAAACTCATTGTGAGGAGTACCACAGGAACCCCAAAGTAGCTAGCCGCTGAGAGGAATTACCAAGCGAAATGGGAAATGACCCCTTCTGATTGAGTAGAAACGCCTGTGAGGAAAAAGCCAAGCGCTATATTCTAGCAGTCTTGGTGGCTGAGCGACCACCTATAGCCAATAGGAAGCCACTAAAACTGGGGTCCAAATATCATTCCCATTATTTTGATAAACATCTAACACAATTAATCCCTCATGCTCTTCCTCACGCCTAAGAGGCGAACCACCAAAATTTGGAACACTCAACCGGCACCGTCAAAATCATTCTCAGCGATATCCCACACCATTATAAGGCCACATACTACATCATCAAGCCCCATGGCTAGTGCAAACCCAGATCCATTTTTTGGCATGGCCATAGCAACTGGACGCATGTCCACACCACAACTTGTCACCAACAACCTTGCAGGTGGCCCAAGCACAGTCATGGAAATTGTTATCAGTCAGCTACCACCACCTATAGTGACTAGCCAAGCTGGCCCACTTACAACACATGGGGGCACTATCCCTTCCACACACACTGCCCCTCTTGCCACACAGGGGGGAAGTGGACCGTCCACTTACATTGCCCCTACTATCATACATGGGGGAAATGTACCCGCCACTCATACTGTCCCCCCCACAACACTTGGGGGTATTGTCCTATCCATAATGGTGCCACCACAAGTACCCCTAGCTATGCAGATGCATTATGCACCTACAAATATGACCACCATCGCAGCCCCATATCATATCAACCTAGGGTCAAATATGTGTTTCATGGCTTGTCTCAACTTGCCTGATTTGGATTGACTAACAAATGACCGCATTCACCATCAAGCTTTTTGTCCACCCATGCCAGCCAAGCTGCCATCAGACATTCCCAAGTTTGAAGGCAAAGCAGGAAAATGTTCCCAAAACCACATAATGATATTCCATCTATGGTGCTTGTCAAACAACATCATAGATGATTCCATCAAACGTAGGCTATTCCAACACACCCTCACAGGTGTTGCAGCCAAATGGTACATTAAGCTACCATAAGCCAAGTACCTTGATTTAAACCCCATAGCCTTCATCTTCCTAGAGTATTTCCATCTCCACGTCAGATATGACGAGGGGGTGGAGATCCTATTATCCTGCCGTCAAAACACTGCCTCTCATGTAACTTACCATATCCATGAGTGGAAGTGACGTCATAGCCTATGTAGAATACAACTTGACAATAGGATCTTCTTGGATCGGTTCCTTAAGACCTTCCTCCCACCCATAGCAAAGGATTTCGCATCTAAATGTCCCTAATCTGAAAAATAGGCCATACTAAAATCTCAACAATTTGACCTCATCTATGCTCAGTCTATGAACCTGTACACCATCATCCCAGACGCTCCCCATGCAGGAACCTCTTACCATGATGCACCGGGGGCATCCCATGCTGCAGATGGCATCATAGGATCAGTTTCCCAACAACCACACCATCGAGTGAAACCCCTATAGTTCCATCACAACCAAGCAACACTACTAATGTTGTTTACAAAAACCAAGCTCTATACTACGCTAGAATGATGTGCCAGTTTGGAGAAACAACTTCCTACGCACAACCTATGCCACCATAGTAGGCTCGGGCCATGGCTTGGCCTACACAGCAATATACGGGGTAAATGCCTACATTTGTAGAACTACCACCCCCAGAAATATACTATGCACCACCTTTGCAACCAATTCAAGCCCCCGCTCTGTTGGGACAAGTGTTCGCACAACAAAACCGTCCCAACCACCCTGCCCCTGACAACAAACAAGGGAAAGCTAGAAATAATTGACCTCAAAACCAAGGCAACAACCAACTACAGGGAGGAAGTCAACAACCGAACCCTCCCAACAATGCCGCAGCAAACTAGCCAGCTCAAAACCCCCGACGACCAAACACACCAAGATGCAATGCCCCATTGTGCACAAACCAACTGTGCACACTTTTTGATGTTTATGGGCACTACACATTCGAGTGTCTCCTCATGGGTTGAGCTATGCAGGCCATTCAGAACGAGGTTCAATAGGCTACCAATGCTGCAAATCAAACCCAACCCAACCTAGCACCACAAGGACCTCCTCCTATGGTGCTTCAAAACCCACTACCTATCCAAGGGTTGGTGACAACTGCACCCGCTCCCCAACCCAATCCCAACGCTCCAGGGGCACCTCGCATGGTCGAAATAGGTGTTCACCACCTGCTAGCCATGCCGACTGAAGAGGTCAACTTAAAAAATAGACGAAATCATTACGGTACCACCATTGAACCCGCTGACATATCAGCGGCATCTACGTCCAAAATGGCCAACGCACCTCTTGAGTTACCCCCATTCCCCCACCCCCCCCATATACCGAGTGGCCAACAACACCACAGCTAGAGCTGCTATCAGCTATAGCATTGTTGATGATTTGTCCCAAACACCAATTACCATGTCCACTCTAGAGGTACTCAAAATGTGCCCAACACAACAGAAAGTGTTACTAGCCACCCTTGGGGCCGTCGACCCCTCCGACTCCAAGTTGATCACATTTGACATGAATAATAGAGAACCACACATGCCATCAACCATCGCCTTTCAAATCCTGGTGTCCATCCGAAATTTGGTCGTGCACTAGTGAATGTGGATGAGGGGGTATCCACGTGCGTTATGTCTACCTTGGTTTGGCAGAAACTTGGATCACCAATTCTGCAACCATCCTCCACAACTCTGTGGGATTATGATGGAAACCCCACTAAAGCCCAAGGGATCCTCCCCCATGTCCCTATCACATTAGCCGAGAAGACAATGTTGATCGACATAGAGGTCGTCAAAGCTCAACTAGACTATAACCTTCTCCTTGAAAGAAATTATGTTAGGATTTCATCATTAAGCTAGCATTATATTAAGATATTTAACTGAGAGAACAACAAGCATAGAAATCAAACACAAGAGACAATGAACACAGTGTTTATCCTCAGGGAAACCATAAATGGTGAAAACCCCACAACTTCCCCAAAGATAGAATCAGCACCAAAAGTAGAACCCAAAATAGTAAGTGATCTCCTGATAGCAGTAACCTTCTTTCTATGTAGCCCCAGTGTCTTCTCCTTCCTCAACTATGCACTACACTTGAGTGTGTATGAGTTGTGTGATAAATAGAGACTCCAACTCTCTATTTATACTAATATCGACATGACTAAAAGCCTACTAGGGCCGACCTCACTAGGAGATTCTAATAACCCTAGTGCCCCAGAACTGTAGGGACTTTAACCATTAGACAATAGGAGGGTTACCCACAATGAATTGACATGACTTGTTTACATTATAGAATTTCCTGATAGGAACATCGGGGCATGAAATAACTCAAGTACATCCCAAAATAAACATCATGTTACAATATATAAGAAATACAAGTGAAATACATTTCGAAGTTACATATACATCAACACTCCCTCTTAACTAGGAAGGTATTCTTTCAACACAATTTTCAGCAGAAGTCTTCTTCTCTATATCTTCTGGATCATCATTGAGTCCTTGGCTTCTTCAAGTCTTCATCATCTTCAAGTCATCTTCATCTTCAAGTCATCTTCATCTTCAAGTCATCAAATCTGGATCATCACTCGATATAGATCATCACTGGACATCATCACTGGATCTGGATCATCACTGGATCTAGTTCATCACTGGACATCATCACTCGATCTAGATCATCACTTCTAGATAATCATCACTAGATCTGGATCATCATCACTCGATCTCGATCATCACTGGGTCATCATCATGGGTGTTATCTCTTGATTCTTCTCATCATAGGAACCTATACAGAGCCAGTCCTTTTTCATACTGGATGTATCATCACAGAGCTAGTCCTTTTTCATACTATATGTGGCATCACAGAGCTAGTCCTTTTTTATACTAGATGTGGCATCACAGAGCTGGTCCCTTTTCATACCAGATGTGGAACCAACTCAAACCTAGTCCTTTTTCATACTAGATGATTCTTCATAGAGCTAGTCCTTTTTCATACTAGATGTTGCATCACAGAGCTGGTCCTTTTTCATACCATATGTGGGACCTATTCAAAGCTAGTCCTTTTTCATACTAGATGAGTCTTCAGAGAGCTAGTCCTTTTTCATACTAGACGTGGCATCACAGAGATGGTCCTTTTTCATACCAGATGTGGGACCTACTCAGAGCTAGTCCTTTTTCATACTAGGTGAGTCTTCATAGAGCTAATCCTTTTTCATACTAGATGTGGCATCACAGAGCTAGTCCTTTTTCATACCACATGTGGGACCTACTTAGAGCTAGTCCTTTTACATACTATATGAGTCTTCATAGAGCTAGTCCTTTTTTATACTAGATGTGGCATCACAGAGCTGGTCCTTTTCATACCAGATGTGGGACCTACTCAGAGCTAGTCCTTTTTCATACTAGATGAGTCTTCATAGTGCCAGCCCTTTTTCATGTTGGATGTGGGATCATCACATACACCTAACAATGGAAGGAACCAATCATCTCACCATGTCACAGCTCCTACATTCGACCATGGAAGGAACCAATCGTCTCACCATGTCGGAAGGGAACAACACTTATATCTGACCATGGAAGGAACCAATCCTCTTACCATGTTAGAATGGCATAGCACGGACACATCACTTCCTCTTGGGAGGAATCTTGATCTAGAGAACACCAAGCTTCTCCTTGAAGTACTCAAAATTCACCCTAGCCAATGGCTTAGTCAACACATCAGCTATCTATTTGTCCATCGCAACATATTGGAGTTTCATTGCTCCTCTCTGCACCATATCCCTGATATAGTGATACTTGATCTCGATATGCTTCGACTTGTCATGGAATACTGGATTCTTTGACAACTTTACACAACTCTGGTTGTCACAATATATACAAGTAGCATCTAACTGAAGATCAAATAAATCAAACAGTAGCTTCCTCAACCATACTGCCTTACAACTAGCTGAACATGCTGCAACATACTCTGCTTCAGCTGTACTCAGTGCCACACAGGATTGCTTCCTGCTAAACCATGAGATCACTCCTGATCCCATACGGAAGCATTACCCTGAAGTTCTCTTCCTATTGATGGCACTGCCTACCCAATCTGAATCAACATAACCCTCCAAATTGATCCTTTGATCAGTTTTATACTTGATCCCATAATCAATCGTACCTTTCAGGTACCTTAGAATATGCTTTGTAGCAGTCAAGTGAACATGTCTCGGATCTGTCAAGTATTGGCTCAAGGTGTTCATAGAAAAGAAAATATCTAGTCTCATGTTCATCAAGTACATCAAGGACCCAATCATTTGACGAAACATTGTGGCATCAACTATCTCTGATGAAGCATCACTCAATAGCTTCAGATTTGATGCCATAGGTGTGGTTAATGCCTTGTAGTCCATCATCCCAAATCTCTTCAGGATCTCTAATGCATACTTTCCTTTTCCAAGGAAGATTCCATTTGTAGTCTACCACACCTCCATGCCTAGAAAATAATGCATCATACCCAAGTCCTTCATTTAAAACTTGGCAGCAAGCTTTCTCTTCGTATCAGTAATCAACCCATCCATACCTGTCACAAACAGATCATCTACATATAGTAGAAGCATCATTGGGTTTCCATCTTCAACCTTGTAGTAAAGGTTGGAATCTTCTTTACTCCTGGTAAAGCCCAAACTAGATAGAAAGCTGTCAATTTTGTTGTACCATGTCCTGGGTGCCTGTTTCAAACCGTACATGTCTTTCTTCAATCTACACACATGAGACTTCCTATCATGAGTCTCAAAACCGAGTGGCTACTCCACATACACTTCCTCTTCCACTACATCATTCAAGAAAGCAGTCTTGACATCCATTTGGTGTATCTTCCATTTCATCACTGCAGCTAGAGCAAGTACCAATCTGATGGAAGTGTATCTAGATACAAGTGCAAAGGTTTCTTCATAGTCTATTCCTTCTTTCTGTGAGAAACCATGAGAAACAAATCTTTCTTTATATTTATCTATGCTACCATCTGCAACATGCTTGATCTTGTAGAGCCATTTGGAAGTTACAAATAACTTCCCTTCTAGTCTTGGGACAACATCCAAAACATCATTCTTCATGATCGATTGATACTCTTTGATCATCGCATCCTTCCATTCTTTTCGTTCTGCCACTTCTTCATATTTGGATGGTTCTTTATCAATAAAATCACATAGTAAAGCTACATAACTGGAACAGGATCTTGTCCTCTTTCTTTCTCTAAGATTCTCTTCTGGAACCCCATATCTTTCTGCACCTTCAATAATATCTCATACCCAAGCAAGTTTCCTCTTGTGAGGATTCTTCTCCTATGGTGGATCTACAGGTCTTTGTGGTTCTTCAAATTCTCAATCTTATTCTTGAGTTTCCTCGTTCATGATTGTAGCATGAATTCTGGGAGCTTCTTCTTCTTCAAGTTCTTCAGCAGGTTTCTTTCTGGATTTGATGTAGGATGAATCTTCATCAAATGTTACATCCCTGCTAATGTCAATATTCTTGAACCCTCGGAAGTATATTCTGTAAGCCTTCGAGCTTTCAGAGTATCCCACAAATATAGACTTCTTTCCTAAAGGATCAAATTTTGTTCTTTTCTCTTTTGGAATTTGTATGTACACAAGACAACTCAATATTCTGAGATGGCTGACTTCTGGTTTCTTGCTAGAGAAGAATTCTTTAGGAGTCTTGTTCTCAAGTACTCTGTGTGGAGTATGTTTTTGTACATACACTTATGTTCTGGTTTCTTCTACCCAAAGATGCATAGGAAGACCTTGATCATGAAGCATAGCTCTTGCAACTTCCATGATGGTTCTATTCTTCTTTTCTGCAATTCTGTTCTGTTGTGGATTATAAGGGGTGGACAACTACCTCTTAATCCCTGATTCTTTACATAGTTCTTTGAACTCATTTGAAGTTAATTATGCGCCATTGTCTGATTGAAAATTATTGATCTTCTTTTAAGTGTGGTTCTCGATCAAGGCTTTGAATTCCTTGAATTTGCTGAACACTTCATCTTTATTCTTCATCAAGTAAATCCATGTCTTCCTAGAAAAGTCATTAATAAAAGAAACACAGTACACATACCCATTTAGTGAGCTTGATGACATTGGTCCACATACATTGGAGTAGATGATTTCCAAGATTCATTTTGCTTTTCTTTTGCTACTTGGAAATGTCTTCGTTTTGTTCTTTCCTTTTGCACATCCTTTGCAGACCCATTCATGTTTTGCTTGTATTTCTAGAAGACCTTCAACAGCTTTGCTTGCAAGTGGTAGTGCTCTGTAATGTACATGTGCAAGTCTTCTATGCCAAAGTTCATTTGGTTCTACTGTGTCATAAACCAAATCTTGATCTGGTTGGCCCTTCAACTTGTATAGACCTCCTTCTTGTTCTCCAATCACTATTACATCATCAAAAGTCTTTCCCTTTGGCCACATAAGAACTTGGCCATCTACAAAAGAAACCCTCATTCCTTTTGCATCCAATGCAGCTATGGAGAGAAGGTTCTTCTTTAGTCCTGGAACAAATAATACATTCTTCATCTTTAAAGACTTTCCAGAATCTAGTTTATAGGAGGATTCACCACTACCTTTAATTGGATACTGGTAGTCATCCCCATGTTTCACCTTGTGAGGTGACTCATGTTCGGACAGCTTCACAAATAATTCTTTGAATATCGTGATGTGCTTGGAAGCACCACTATCTATGAGCCAATCATTGCTTCCATGTGAAACAGTTCCCGTGAGAGAAAAGATCACTACATATTCTTCCTCACTTGAAGAATCATCACTTTCTTTTCTAATTCTCTTTGTAGAAGGTTTGTCTTCCTTTGCAGCATGAGCATGATGTCTTCTCTTGTTTCCCTTCTTCTTTAGGTTTCTTCTGTTAGGGTAGAATTTGGATATGTGGCCTTTCTCATCACATGTGTAACATCTAATAGTAGTCAGATCTTTTCTAGAGTGTGAGATCTTACATTTGGAGTGATGATGGCTCCTTCTAGTTTTCTTGGAGTGAACTGTGAGAGCTTGATATTCACTTCCCATATTATCTTCTCAAGCTGCTATCTGAGCTTCTTCTTGAGAGCATTCTTCCCACAATTTGCTGAACTTGAATAACTTCTTTCTGGCACAGATCCCTTGAATGAAAGAGTCCCATGATCTAGGGAGACCATTTAAGGTGGTCATCACAATCTGTGCATTTTCCACTTCTTCATCTACTGCTTCCAGCTACTCCTTGATCTCAGAAACCCTTGTAAAGTAAGATTGAATAGTCTCAACATTATATATCTTCACATTCTTCAATTGGTTTCTCAGAGTCATCTTCCTGTTTATGTTCTTCCCTTCAAACAATTTGGTTAGGCATCAAACATACCTTTAGGTGTCTTGAGGGAGGACACCTGTGGTATGAGGTGATCCTTGATAGAATCAGTAATGATTATGTTCACCATAACAAACTTCTTCTTATGCAATGCCTTAGCCTCATGTCCCTCTAGAACTGGAACCTCCTCATTGATATAGGAGTCCAACTCATTTTCTTCTAGGACCAGGGAGATCCTATACTTCCAAGCTCAGAAGTTATCATCTCCCTCAATATTTTCATCAAGCTTGGTATGATGAGACATCTTAAACTGAGAACCTCAAATGGAAATACAGAAGATTTATATCTTAATAGGTCAAGATGTTGGATCTATATTTGGAGCTAAAATCCCATAGTGCTAGTTCAATAGAAAATTAGGGTTTTGCTTCTTCGGAGTTCTGTTCGACCAAATGATTTGAATTTGATCCCTAACTTTGATTTTCGGGAGGAGATCAATGCAGGCCTAGGCTCACTAAAAAATTCCTCTTCTGTGAAAAGCCCTAATTTTTAGCAGCAATGTCGAGTCCAAAATTGAAAAACCTCATAATTAGATTCTGCTTCGATAGAAAGATATGCCCTAAGGAGGATAGTTATTCCACCTTAATTTTTCTGAAAATCTGTGGAGGAAGGTCCACAAACTAGGAATCCCTAGTTCCCGCAACTGCACAATGTCTTCTTCTCAGGTTAGCTCTAATTCCATGTTAGAATTTCATCATTAAGCTAGCATTTTATTAGGATCTTTAACTAAGAGAATAACAAGCACACCAATCAAGCACAAGAGACAATGAACATAGTGTTTATCCTCGTGGAAACCATAAATGGGGAAAACCCCGCAACTTCCTCAGAGATAGAATCAGCACCAAAAGTAGAACCCAAAACTGTAAGTGATCTCCCGATAGCAGTAACCTTCATTCTATCTAGCCCCTATGTCTTCTCCTTCCTCAACTATGTGCCACACTTGAGTGTGTATGAGTTGTGTGATAAATAGAGAGTTCAGCTCCCTATTTATACTAATCCCAACATGACTAAAACCCTACTAGGGCTCACCTCACTAGGATATTCTAATAACCCTAGTGCCCCGGAACTATGGGAACTTTAACCCTTAGACAATAGGAGGGTTACCCACACTGCCTTGAAATGAATTGTTTACATTATAGACTTCTCAATAGGAACATCGAGGCATGACATAACTCAAGTACATTCTGAAATAAACATCGGGTTACAATATATAAGAAATACAAGTGAAATACATTCCAAAGTTACATATACATCAACAAGTTATATGTATGCCATGAGAGCGGTCGCATAAACTGTCTTCCGTCTCATGATGTTCCCTCACAAAGGGAAGATTGTGATGGTTGATCAAATCACTTATCATGATCCACAAGGGTTAACGATACCAGCCAACGCTATCCCTACCATCACCACCATTGACCCATAAGGGACGACTACACATGCTAATGTCGTCCCTGCAATCAACACTATGTTTCACAACACACCAACCTCCCCATTGTTGAATGTGGTCCCTGGGTTGTTTGTCGATCCCACCATGATGGATCCTTTCCTCTCTATGTCACTACCACCAACACAAAATGAGATTGCATACTTGTGCATGGTCTCATCCAGCATCACTGCACCCAAACAACAACCATAGCTACAGCCCCAACCACAACCACAACATCGTCAGTAGCCGCAACAACAATAGTAGGTGAAACATCACCCACAGCAGCAACATTACGTGCAGTTGCAACCAAAACCGCATCCTCACATGCAACCAATAGGGAGTTATCTGGGCTCATCCCTAGTCCATATGATTCCCTTCCTATTTCCCCCACCTAGTGTCATGAGAAAGCCAGTAATGGCCACCTTAAGCCTACCCAACTTTACATTGGGAATTTTGGTATGGTATCTTGATCCATTTGCTCAACCAGTGATGCCCCAGGTTGTTTTAACCCCAGTGTAACCCATCGCAGTTGAGTCTCACACTCCACCTGGTCCACAAAATCCAACCACCACACCCACACCTGCATCGACCCACCTGAAAAGGGCCAGGGGAAAGAATGCCAAAGCCACTGCAAAACCGTGACAAGTCTCACCTTGCACCGTCTACAAGTAACAGGGCCATCCAACTCAAAGTTGCCCTGAAATCCCAATGATTTGTGCGCATTTAGATGCCATGGACACAATCAAAAACCTCCCCATGGTTGAAATTCCAACCGCACCAATAGAGAGAAACAAGGCATTGACAACAAACCATGCTTGCGTCCTTTACAGATTTTATGGACATTATTCTCACCATTGCCAAGACTTGTTTGAGTTCTGAATGGATTTAGTCGACCTTTGACAACATTCCCTTGAATCTGAGATCACTCTGATCGAAGAAGTTCACCCCCCACCTCCTTCTTCAAACACCATGTCCATCTACATGATGTCCAGTTCTACTGATCCTCTTGTCTTCACCATCACTGAGGCTCCATCAGACCTGTCTCTTCCATTGTTTCCCCAACCACATCTGCAACCTCAATTGAAACCTCAACCTCAGTTACTAGGGAAATAGTGGGGTTCATTCCCACTCAACATGATCCTTTTCCTTTTTATTTTCCTTTTCCTTTTCCTACCATCTGAGATTGTGAGTAAGTCTATCTTGGAAACCCACAATCTACAGGATTCACACTGGGAGATCCTGTGTGGTACCTTGAACCACCTACCCTACCTGTAAGGCCTTGGGATGTGTTGACTCATGTCCATCCAATTGAGATGATATTGCACCTACCTCCAGGTCCATCAAATAATCCTCCTATCTCTAGGCCTGCCCCTCTTCCTCCAACAGAGACTAGGGGAAAGGCCACAAAAACCACAACCAATACCATTTACATGATCTCTAGCACCAATTTCCATTCCATCTCATCGGCTGTGGAAGATCCACCTGATCTATCTCGACACCACTTACACAATGATGGAGAGATCTATAAGACCACCTCCAGTTTCAGCCCATTCCCTTTAAACTATAGTGTGGAATCAGTTCTTCCCATAAAAGACCAGATTCCGTCACCCTGCCTTGCCAATGCCCTTTGTCTCAGCAAGGGGGCATACCTCTCATTAGAGGAAATTTCAACTCAAAATGGGCCTTTTAAATTTGATTCAAATTCCATGTCATCATGTGTTAGCCAATGAAATTGCTTTAAATTTGAAATACCCTATAGGTCTTAAACACTTTTTTAATATAAATTTGGAGATAGGTATCACAAAAAAACTACTTTTTTTGTTTGTATTTTCAACATATCTCCTCGTGGTTTTACTCAAATTTTGATCAGGAGAGCTCACTGGATGCAGAATTAAATTCCGCATCCAATGAGTACCCACTTGACATACGTTTTACAGACCCTGCTACCCTAAAAACAAAAAATACCTGAAAAAATGTGATGATGACATCATTATCATGTTTTTTTAAGTATTTCTTGTTTTTGGGGTAGCGGGGTCTTTCAAAAGTATTTCGAGTGGGTACTCATTGGATGCAAAATTTAATTCTGCATCCAACGAGCTCTCTTGATCGAAATTTGAGTAAAAACATGGGGATATATGTCAAAACTACAAACAAAAATGTAGTTTTTTTCTTTTCTTCCTTCAAACTTAATAAATATTATTTTATTGTTTTAACTATTATTTTATTAATTATTTTTAGGAGGCCCATTTTGAGTTGAAATTTCCTCTAATGTCACTGACTTATATGGTCAACTCTTGAAGAGACGCGCAACGGGATCCACCTCAAGAGAGTCTATGCCTGATATAACCACTATGAGTCCCTTATAGCATAGTTTTTTTTCCCTTTCTTGTTTTTCAACATTTTTTTAGCATAAGTTAGGGGCAGCACCATCAGCTGCTAATTCAAAGTCATCTGGAACCTCATTAGAGGAAATTTGGGGTCTAAAATGGGCCTTATAAGAAAACATGCCAAAATAAGTTTTTGTGAGTTGGAATTCAAAAACCAATAGAATTTCAATAAAATAAGTCAACCATAATGGTTGAATTGACATATTTGTCATTAAAAAAAACTACTTTTTTGTTTGTATTTTTGACATATCTCATTGTGTTTTTACTCAAATTTCGATCGGGAGAGATCGTTGGATGTAGAATTTGATTCCACATCCAACGAGTACACACACTACATACTTTTGACGGACCCTGCTACCCCAAAAACAAGAAATACCTGAAAAAACGTGATGATGACATCATCATCATGTTTTTCCAGGTATTTCTTGTTTTTGGGTTAGCGGGGTGTGTCAAAAGTATGCAGTATGGGTATTCGTTGGATGCGGAATCAAATTCCGCATCCAATGAGCTCTCCCGATCGAAATTTGAGTAAAAGCACAGGGAGATATGTTGAAAATACAAACACAAAAAGTAGTTTTTTTCTTTCTTCCTCCAAAATTAATCAATATTATTTTATTATTTTAACTATTATTTTATTATTTTAACTATTATTTTATTATTTTCCTTAGGAGGCCCATTTTAGACCCCAAAATTCCTCTAATGATTCAAGACACCCCCCACACCTCCAAGTTGAAATTTATATCTCCTTATGAGACCATTGTCTCATGTTTAACAAACAAATTTCGGGACCGCATCTCGGAAGTTAACTCAATTTACAAGTCACATCATGGTGATGTAAGTGTCTGCGGATCTGTACTTGCATCACACTTTCCTATCGCTACTCATGTGGGTTAACGGGCCACCACCCATTAAGGGTTACCATGTTTTTAGTTTTGTTTTGTATTTTAACACATAGTTGTCTTTTCTATCCACTGCACCTTACGCGGACCTCTGGACCACTGTCCAGAAAATGATTTGTTTTTCTTGCATGTATTTGGCATAGAAGTGCCCCCAGACTTGCACTCACATTGCATGTAGTCAAGTCCATCCACCGCAACACACAGACACACACACTCCTGACGTCTGTCACTACTACATTTTGACCCAAAATCCGACGGCCGTCATGTCGGATTTTCGACACTTTCCTGTCACATGTACGACACTTTGATTTTTTCTTAAGCGTCGGAAACGTGGCGTCGGTTATCC
>LPNX011063776.1:180594-208645 GCA_001517045.1 Pseudotsuga menziesii
TTTGGCCTTCCCATGATGAAATATGAACATGCCATCCACCCCTCCACGTTTAAACCTATAATCTTTTAAAAGGAAACATGGAGAGGAAACCCGTCGCTTAAGCGACACTTAGGAAAAAAAATCGTCGCTTAAGCGACACTTAGAGGAAAACCGTCGCTTAAGCGACACTTAGGAGGCAAACCGTCGCTTAAGCGACACTTAGGAGAATAGCAATTTTAGCGCCGTCGCTTAAGCGACGCTTATCACCACCATTTCAAAAAAAAAAATTATCTTCCTTATTTTTGGCACTGTTAAAATAAAAAATCCACACGCCGTCGGAAAAAACCGTCGGATTTTGGATTGAAATGTAGTAGTGTGTCCAAGAGCCACCTCGGTTTGCATGCCTCTGCCACACCGACTCACGAGCCTCTACCGTGATCTATCCCACACATGTATTGGTATGTTTGAGAGCCTTCTACTCCATCCATACTGCACGGATGACCTTTGAACCTTTGTCCACTATCTCAACATGGGGCACCACCTGTGCCACCGGAATCGGTTGACCACACTGGAGTTTCATTTAAGCTCTTTTGTGACTCCTTAAAACAATGAAAAGATATCCAAGCGCAACTACTTCCTTTCCCACTCACTAAAGTATAGTAAAGGGTGTCTACATCATCTCGTTTAACTCCTTTTGCGGACCATGTAGACCATCAATTGAAAAATACCACCTTGGCATATTCAAGCCAATACTGTTCCCATCTACATACTTTTATGCTTTCTCGGGTAGAGGGGCCACACTTTATGAAAAAGAGCACCACGGGTTGTCGTTAATCTCTTTTCCAGCCTTCTCATCAAGAAAATATTGCCGAGCAAACTTGGTTTTGTTCATGCTCGTAAAGGTATCTAAATGACCGTCCAATTAATGATAGGTTTAACCTTTTCTGGCCTAATTGGACTACCTACCGTAAATAAGTCTCTCATCCCCTCTAGGATGGGCGAGCTCTCCTATGTATACTTTTATCCTTTTTTGGGCACAGGAGACTACCAAAGAAAAAGAGCCCCCACTGGAGTCTTCTTTGTGCTTTCATACTCTCTAAAATTGAAAGCACCATCAAGCATTTACCTTCTTGGGCTCACCAAAAATCCATGAGATCATACCATAACGGTGTCCCTAGATACCACCCTTCAGAAAATAGTTTGGTAGCATTCCCCCTTTAGGTTGCCTTTGTTTAGAGTACTCTACATTGTGTCTTCCCTGGATCCCATCAATATCAAAAGCATCTAACTCCTCCAAGCATTTCCCATTTGCAGTGAAATTCCTGGTATTACAGCTATGATCCCATTCCCATGAGTCAAGTTTCATTTGCTTCATGGTACGCCCTCCCATAATACTCTGAAAAAAGGAAGTTTGAGTCTACCACACTCCCCCTGCCCCTATTCAATTATTTCCCTCCTCCCCCCCCCCATTTAGTGGGTCAGTCCGCAGCTTGTCTCACACATTTTGGTTATCTCCCTCACACTCTTGTTCAAGGAAACATCATTGCCTTAACTAGGGGTAGGTCTCCCTCTATCGATGACAACAAATATATTCCAGAGGATAGACCCAGAGGTCCCTATATCCTGGTTTCATTAACCTCATTGATGAGTTCCTTGGACCACTTGAGAGGAGTCCTTAGTGCCTCTCGGGATGGTTGTTTCTCACGTGCTCAACTCCAACTACATCATCACACCATTGAGATTTGTACAGGGTTTGGTTCGCACAGTACTTGGTCGAAGACCCCGAATGTCACCTGACTCTAGCACATTGATGAGTCTACTCGAGGGACCTAAATAGGTTACGTCCCTTGTGATTTCCAGGTTGCATTGGAGACAGTGTTCAGAAGCCCTAGCAGTGCTTCGATATACCTTTATGATTGATGCAGTATACTTGTACCATAGAGACTCTGACTCTCAATCAGTGAGTCCACACAGCTATGTACCATTCCAGATCTAGCAGACCATTAGTCATGAAGATATAGCATTCCATGAGAATTCCATGGGTCCAATATACTAGATCAGTATTATATTCAGCCTCACATTGAGGCAACCATTATTGTATCATTAGTTGTATATGATCAACTCTTGTATTTTAGAGCATAGATTAAATTATTCTTTTGACATTGTCATGAGCATGGGGATTCCCGACTCATCCATATACATGTCATACATAATTTTGTATCTCACCCATTTATGGAAACCATATTAATACAAAACCAAATGCCACCATGCCCTAGCCCTAGAAGCACCACCTCAAAACATCAAATCGTATGATGTCCATCGGCCATACAATGAGCTCTTGCCCTCACACATCAGGGGGCAATATATTAACCAAAAAAATCCCTCACTAAGCTCTCCATGACCTACACCACTCAAGGACACAACTGCACGACCCTCCATTAGACCCCCACACCCTCAAAAATGCTTAAGGATGAAGAAAAGGGATTAAAAACCCCAAAAAGGAGCCTAAAATACTCTCATAGGAGCTAAAACCCCCCAAAAGGGGCTAAAACCCTAAAAGGAGCTAAAATTAGGGCAGAAGGGGCTAAAGCCCATATCAAGGGATTAAAACCCTAAAACCCCAAAAAAGATATAAAAGGAGGGTGGGGGGTCACTCTCAAAACACTTCTCCCTTGCATACTACTATGCTTCCCATGGATGCCTTGAGACCCTTTGTCTCTCAAGCCACCCACGCTCCCTCTCCTCCATCTCCATTGAACCATAGCTCCCCCATCTAAGAGAGAGAGGTGCTTCTTCAAGCTAGGGCATGGTGTCTCAATTCCATCAAAGAGAAGGTATACATGTGTGTTTTGTTTTCTTTCTTTTCTTTTATCTAACCCATTCTTGTTTGTAGGTTTATGCCTAATGTGTTTTTTTAGGTATTCTATTTCTTATAGTTGTTTGCAGGTTATTGGAAGCAGAACCCTAACCTTGTTTGCAAAGAGGTTCTCCATATTTGCTTTTATTTATGTCTATCCCAGAAGTGAAGTGATGAAGAACCCAGTGGAAGAACCAGCCATCCAATCAGTACAATATAATGATGAAGCTCTGCATATAACTGCAAATAGATACAGCAGTCCCAGATACATAAGAGTACAATGGCCATGAATAGGAACGATAAAATATGACATGTGTGGTCATCACCACGTACAATATAAATAGATGAAAATCTACATGATGAAGATATACAAAGGATCATGATCTCCATGAAGGCTGAAGATACGTAATGGATCAAGATCTCCATAATGGCTGGAAATGTTTGACATATACTGGAATCAAGTCACGAGAGATGAAATCTCATGAACACTGGCATAATCAAGGAGGTAGCATATAAGAGATGCCACGAATCTAGAAGGTCTTCTACACAAACCGCTACGAGTACATGTCCTACTCTATGAATAGAGGTGTCGAGTTCAAACATAGTAGTCCATCGTCTGATTTCCAGTCATTGATGTATACCATTAACAGACGTGAGATCACCCACCAATAATGAAAATGGGAATCAAGGTACTAGAGTGCAAACTAACGAGTGTGAATAATGTGGAAATTAAACCCAGTAATAGATTAATTTTACTCACAACAATTAACAATTGATCATGCAAAATCACTCACAAAAGAGACTGAAAATGGAGCTGTAACACTAAACTATATTATGTAAGTGTACAATAGCCAACCTTGTAATAATATAGGCTAATGAATAAATAGAATACATCAGGAAATTGAATGCATGAGGAGGCATCCAAATCTAGCATAAAGCAGGCTTACTAAATATAAGCAAATCCCCCATAGGTGTAAAAAGTTGATCCCAAATCTGTCATGGAGCTTATGAATTGGAAAAAGGGCATAGGAAAGATAAAGAGTGGGGGAATGGAAGCTCATACATGCTTTTGCATGGAGGAAAGAGAGGAGGATGTGTAGGACAAAAAACAAGTTCACCTCACCTAGTCTAGCTTTCCCATTTGCCTTAAAACACTGAAAAAGCAGGCAATAAAGCAGAAAAAGCAGATAGGCGCCTAGGAGGCCAGGAATAAAGAAGATTTGATTCCTTGGACTTTCCCATGCACTACATGAGTCGAATGTGGCAAGTTTGACCTCTATGGATAGGCAAATAACAACTTGCACAAGGTGGGACACATGAACTAGGCAAATAAGACAAAAATAAATGAATTAATGTCTAAGTGGGTAAACTATGGGTTGATTATTCTAACACCCCCCCTTAAGCCTAACTTTATGAGTAATATATAAAAACTATAGGGCCTAGCAACAAGGCTTAGTCACCCTTTTACATACTGCATGTCCATTAAACAAGGAAAGAGGCAAAACCAACTTGGGAAAATCCTCCCTTAAACATGGACTATAAAACAAAATTGTAGAATATTGTCTCCACTCATGCTTTTACAGCATGATCAACAATCCCCAGCACTAATTTTAGATTGTTGAAGGTCTTCTCACAAAATTCTTTGGTGAATATATCAGCTACTTGTTCTGAAGATGAACATAAGAGTAGGTGAATGGTGCCATCATGCACAAGTTCTCTGATGTAGTGCATATGGATCTCAATGTGTCTGGTTCTCTGCTTCTGAACTGGATCCTTGTAGATTTGAATGGTACTCTATTTATCACAGTAGATGGTATTTGATTACTCTGGTTCGAAGCCACACTCTCCAAGTAAACCCTGCAACCATAAACATTGAGTTGCTGCATTAACAACTCCTCTGTACTCAGCTTCTGTAGATGAGAGTGCAATGGCACTCTGTTTCTTGCTTGACCAGCTGATTGGCCCTTCTACAAGAATGAACACATATCCTGTTGTGGACTTTCTGTCTATGCTATCACCTTCCCAATCACTATCCGTAAATCCAATCAAATCAAGATCAGATTTTGCTTTATAGAAGATCCCATGTGTCCTTGTTCCCTGAACAAAGTTAAGGATCCTTTTGGATGCTTTCCAATGGATCTATTGAGGCTGATCCATGAATCTAGAAGCCACACTTACTGCATAACAAATATCAGGTCGAGTATGTGTCAGATACAACAAACATCCAATCAATTTCCTATACAGTGTATTGTTTACCATCGGTGAAGAATCAGCTTCTTCCAGCTTCACTCCTAAAAGGAAAGGAGTTTTGCTTGCTTTGTAATCCTTCATTCTGAATTTGTTCAGCAATTCCAAGGCATATTTGGACTGGTTCACCTTGATTCCAGCTTTGTTTTGAGATATCTCAAGCCCCAAAAATTGACTTAAGAGCCCCAAATCTGTCATGGAGAAGGCTTGGTTCATAGCTCCTTTTAAGGAAGCAATCTCGGCCTGTGAGCTTCCTGTAATGAGGAGGTCATCAACATATAACACAATTATCATTAATGAACCATTAACTAACTTCAAATAGACATTTGTATCTAATTTTCACTGAACAAAATTCAGTGATAGCAAGGAGCTATCGATCTTGGCATACCAAGCCCTGGGGGCTTGCTTTAGCCCATACAATGACTTTCTCAACCTGCACACAAGAGAAGGGTTAGTAGAAAAACCTTGAGGATGCTGAATATATATCTCCTTAGTGAGATATCCATTCAGGAAGGCATAATTTACATCCATGTGATGTACCTCCCATTGCCTTGAGGCTGCAATGGCTAGAGCTAGCCTGATGGAATCCATCTTTGCCACTAGGGAAAAGGTCTCATTGTAATCTATGCCATGAACCTGTGAGTACCCCTTGGCTACCAATCTGGACTTGTACTTCAGTGGTGAACCATCAGCAGCAAATTTGGTCTTATAGACCCACTTACACTGGACTAACTTTCTTCATGGAGGAAGATCCACTAGCTCCCATGTGTTGCTCTTCTGGAGTGAGCTGAACTCCTCCTTCATGGATGTTTGCCATCTTGGATCTCCTGATGCTTCTTCATATGTTTAAGGATCAGAATCCACCATCAAATAGCATTTTTCAGCAAACATAGGATCCTTCATGCATAGACCACTCTCAAATTGAGATCTAGTCCTCCTTGGGTCATTGGGATCCCCAGCTAGCTCTCCTACTGCATGTAGTGTCTTGGATTCCCATTTTTGCCTTGTAGGGCTGTTAGGGTCTGCAATAAAATGATCTCCATCAGACAAATCAGAATCATCATGTTCAACAAACTCTTTACTTACTTCTTGAGGTACAGGTGGTGAAGAGGCTTCACCAACTTCCACTACTGCAAGGGGTTCTTCTTCAAACTGAACACACCTTTCAATGAAGGATTTGTTTGTTCTCAAGTTTATCAACTTGTACCATTTTGAATCTTTAGAGTATCCAATAAAATGACACTCTTGGCTTTGGGGCTGCAAATCCTTCCTCTTCTCTGTTGGAATCCTAGCCCAAGCCTTTGAGCCAAAAATCTTGAAATGGGTCACATCTGGCTTGTTCCCACTCCATGCTTCAAAGGGAGTTATGCCATCAAGATATTTGTGAGGCACCCTATTCTAAATATAGGCTACACAATTGATAGCTTTGGCCCAGTACTTTGGTGGCAAAGTTTTGGCCTCCATCATGCATGTTGCCATCTCCTTCAGTGATCTATTATTCCTCTACGCAACACCATTTTGCTGTGGTGTGTAGAGGATAGAATGCTGCATCTGAATACCTGCATCTGCACAATAATTAATAAACTCAAACTTTACATACTCACCACCATTGTCAGATCTGAGGGCCTTGAGTTTCCTTCCAGAATGGTTTTCAACCAAAGCCTTAAAGACTTTGAATAGGCCAAAAACTTCAGATTTGTGTTTCAGGAAGTGAACCCAGCAATACCTGGAAAAATCATCAATAAAGGTCAATGCATATTTGGCCTAACTCATGGACATATGAGGGAAAGGGCCAGCAACATCACTGTGAATCAGCTCGAGGGGTGCAGAGATTCTCTCATGACTAGCTCTCTCAAATTTGTGCTCTAGGTGTTTTCCTAGGATATAGCCTTGGCAGACTCCTTTGGAAAATTTTATCTTGGTCAACCCTATGACCATCTCTTTTTCACTAAGATCATAAATATATTTGTAGTTTAGGTGGCCAAATATTTCATGCCATAGCTTTCTAGCTTCATTAGCATAAATCAGAAGAGCAGAGGGGTTTCAGTAAGGTAGGAAGTGTGAGAACATGTATACCTTTTGAGCATGATTTGCAATTCCTTTTGCAATAAATCTACCACTTGAGATCTCTGTGATCTCAACTTCATCGGGGGAGAATATGACCTTCTTAGGAGACCCAGGGTGGGTCATCTGGTACACTGACAGGAGGTTGGAGGCGAGACCAGGGACATACAGCACATTGTTGAACTGACCATGATCAAGATCTATCCTTCCTTTGCCCATACTTTCAGTGAGAGAGTCATATCCCAGTACAATAGATGGTCCTTTCGACTTGTCCAGTGAGGATAAGGCATCCTTAGTTGAAACCATGTGTCTTGAAGCTCTAGAATCAATGATAAAATTGGGTGAGCTTGATGTGCCAGCAACCAATGCATGAACTCTCTCTCTGTCATTTGAACTTGATCCTCCTTCTCTCTTCTTTGAGCTTTCTGGAAGGGAGATGCCATTGTTCTCCAGGAGTTGGGTCAGCATATCAATCTAATTTTTCATACAAGATCTTTCAGAGTGATTTCCCTTATTGCAGTATGTGCACTTGCTCATTTCACCTTTGATTTTCTTCTTCTAGGTATTTTTCTTGGGACCTTGTAGATCCTACGGAGACTGTTTCTTGTCTCTCTTTTGCTCAGGTGGCTTTTTAGCTTTTTTTTTTTCTTTTTGAATCCACCTTCAAATCTCCAACAATAAAAGCTTGATCTTTGGATGGTTTGATGGTGCCCATCATCACCAGCTTGTCTTGTTCTTGTGTGAGAGATTCCATGAAATCTGCAAGGCTAGGCATCTTCCAGGCTCGAGCTGTCAGTTGTGTGGCATAGAAGGTCGAAATAAACACTGAAAAATCAGGGCCCAGCTTTGAGAGGATGGCCAGTAAAATATGATCATCTTTCTTTTCAATACCACACTGTTTCAGCTACAAAACTAGTGCTTTGAACTTGGAGAAATATAGCTGCAGTGATTCAAAGCTATTTGGACTCAGAAAAATCAGCTCATTTTCGATTTGATGTCCCCTCATCTCATCTGTCTTTCCAAAAATATCAGCAAGCTTCTCCCATACTACATTCGGTGATGTCAATCCATCAAGATGGAAAAGGAGGTCTCTGGAAATACTCAGGCACAGGAGGCCATAAGCCTCATCCCTCCTGTTGTGCCATTTTATCTTCTCTGCAGCTGCATTGGGCTCTGCTTCTGTTGCCATAGTCACCGTGTAGAGGGATTTCACTCTCAACAGTATCTCCATCTCTGCTTTCCATTCAAATAATATGAAAGGAGTCAAGATAGTTTTCTGTGATTGATCCATAGCTCTAGAAAATCTGTCCCGGCTGTCAGTAGAAGGCTCCCAGTCTTTGATGTCGAACTTGCAAAACAATTTTGAAGGAGAGAATACAATATATACTAGCTCTGATACCATGTGGAAATTAAACCCAGTAATAGATTAATTTTACTCACAACAATTAACAATTGATCATGCAAAATCACTCACAAAAGAGACTGAAAATGGAGCTGTAACACTAAACTGTATTATGTAAGTGTACAATAGCCAATACTATAATAACATAGGATTCTGAATAAATAGAATACATCAGGAAATCGAATGCATGAGGAGGCATCCAAATCTAGCATAAAGAAGGCTTACTAAATATAAGCAAATCCCCCATAGGTGTAAAAAGTTGATCCCAAATCTGTCATGGAGCTCACGAATTGGAAAAAATGCATAGGCAAGCTAAAGAGTGGTGGAATGGTAGCTCATACATACTTTTGCATGGAGGAAAGAGAGGAGGATGTGTAGAACAAAAAACAAGTTCACCTCACCTAGTCTAGCTTTCCCATTTGCCTTAAAACACTGAAAAAGCAGGCAATAAAGCAGAAAAAGTAGATAGGCGCCTAGGAGGCCAGGAATAAAGTAGATTTGATTCCTTGGACTTTCCCATGCACTACATGAGTCAAATGTGGCAATTTTGATCTCTATGGATAGGCAAATAACAACTTGCACAAGGTGGGACACATCAACTAGGCAAATAAGACAAAAATAAATGAATTAATGTCTAAGTGGGTAAACTATGGGTTGATTATTCTAACAAATAAATGTGTTGAGGTCAAACACTTGAGAGAGTCCATCGATCAGGGGACATTGATGTATTCCCAGAAAGTGTCGATGGCGAGAGAACCTGCCACTGATGACTGCATGTCTCAAGCCACTAAAAAAATACTCTTGATTCCTATCCTAGAATAAATGATCTGAAGTCGATGGGATGAAATCCACTAGAAGGAGGGAATTAAGGCATCCCCCATCATCCAACATGAGGTACTCAGCAAAGATGTATAATGTGGAAGGACTCAATCATAAGGTGCATGAACCAGTAACTGTACCAGGAATGGCTAACATGTAAAGTCAATATAACTGAGGAATGGCCGACTCGGGTTTCAACTTCGTTTGAGCAAGAGAATAAAGGCCAATGGTGATTGAATGTAGGTAGGATAGACTTGATATGCAAAACAGGGACATCTCTGCGACACATGAGGCATTGACAAAGGATCCATAGGGACTGGAAGCTTAACCAGTCGGTGGAGATAAACTCAGATAAATGAGTATAGCTCCTAAAGTCAAACTATTAACCCAAACAATGGATGTGATATACAGTGCTCTGTTCGAAGGTGACACGACTCGACTGCTGACAAAGATAACATCTTTTCTTGTCCAGCTTTTTGGTTTTTTTATTTTTTTGGACTTTTTCAAATATTTGAAAATCTTGAAAAAGAATAAAATCAATTTAAAGTTATAGACTAGGAGGAGATGAGTGTCAAATAGGCAAATAAACTAGTTCCAAGCAGTGGAACATACCTATGCTCAATGCAAGGACACATGTGTAGGAGAGCGACACTTAGGGGAAATTCCCTTCCCAGTAAAAATAGGGAATCAAGATACAAAGGATATATAAAATGGCTCTGTGTGGCTAGACATGAGACAAGCTCAAGCTATATGGCTGATACTCAAAGTCATGGAAGTTGGCATAAAGCTCAATGAGGCAAGAAAATCTCATGATAATGCAATTACAACTTGACATAAGGGAGTCATGGGGAAAGAATATAGCAAAATATCAAGAGGAGTATGAAGCTCTTGCGAAATGTCATGGTGATACTATATAATGGACTCCCACACCCTAAAGGACAAACTATCGGCATGGGCACCAAATGCAAACAAGGAGCTAACTAGGGTACCCATGTAAGGTCAAGCTCTACCATTCACATCATGTCACTTCTAAGAAAACAAGAAGGTTATGTGACAAGATAGAATGGGTTTGTACCTACGGTTATAATGAAATGGTCATAAGGTCATGCAGAATGCAAATGGAGGTGGAATCTAGCTATATGCCAGTTTAAATATCATACCTAAAATTGACATGAATGGGTCAAAACAATGGTCGAAATGGCACTCAAAACTATCTCCTACATCATCATATTAGTCAAAAATGATCCAAAAGGGTCAGAAACAGTCCAAAACCATAGAAAGGGGGTAAAAATCTTCAAAAATTTGAAAAATTTCTAAAAATAGTAAAAAATTCAAGACATTATATAACATTTGAAATTTTTACCCAATTGAGCTCAGAAATTCAAACGCGAATTCCAGGAGTTCCAGCCGGTGGAATTCGACACGATTTTTTCCAGGTAACTTCCCATGCACTGGTCTTTCATTTGCATGTAAAATTTTCAAATTTCCAAGGTGAAAATTGATTTCTAGGCCATTCTAAATTGTGCACCATGGCCCACACATAGATCGACGATTTTTCTATGTATAGGGCTGGTTATACGTGGAAAAATGCCTCAAATTCGCGTACATACATAGCTTTTTAGCAAACAGTCGTGTATGCGGCTGCATTTAAGTTTTTCTATGACATTTAATGACCCAAAATTAAATTCAATGTGCAGGATGGTTCTATAATGGATGGAATGAGAGCACGGGGATGTAGAAACAGAAGTACAAGGAGATCTAATGGCACAACAAGCTCTTTGTGCATGCGGGCTCTACAAGTTTTGGTGTCTCCGTGGCTTAAGGGCCAAACCAAGACTGCTGCAGATGCTAGTATACTACTGGGATCCTGACTCAGAGTCTTTCCAGATCAATAAGATGTCCCTCACTATAGAGGTGGAGGACATATACTTCATTACTGGATTGTCCCGATGGTGGGAAGTGGTGAACTTACGGTCTTGTTGGCAGTCAGCAACAACCCTTTCATTTTTTCTATTATGCTGAAAAAAATGATGAGTTCTCTTCTATGATTTATTTTAAAATATTATTTAAGAGTGCCTTCAGAATCTTTGAATCTAAAGGTACTCTCAATTTCAGAAGAGATAAGAATCTTATTAGAAATTTATGAAGTCCTTTCAAAAATTTGATAAATTAGCAGCTGTAAATCTTGTAAATTTTATATATCATCAATTTTTGTCATTATTATTAATTCATTTGATTATATATTGATTCAAGAGATTTAAGATATAGCTTGCTAATTAATTCTTAGGATTAAAATGAGAATACATTTTGAACATCCTATAGAGTTGGTTTAAATAAGATATTTATTATTATAAGTTTTTGTAATTTTTATAATTAGGGTTGATTTATTAATTGGAATATTTTATATTAACCCTAAGTTTATATTTTACATATAACTTGATCTTTTAATATCTTGTCAGTATTATAGTGTATATATATATCTCACGAAATAGTTAGAGTTTATTTATATATATCATTTCAAAATCTTCATTGTAATATAGTCATAATAGTCGAATTTGGATTTAGTGTTAGTTTTTTATAAGCTTTTCATTTGATCATATCTTGTATTTGGTCATAGGTAATTGGGATTTCATGAATTCATTCAAAACTATATTTTTGAATCAATTACATGTATATATATGGTTTTGAATGGTTTAATTTTTATCTACAGTTAATCTTCCTACTTAGTTGTAATTACGAAACCCTAGGAGACATTATGGATTGTTATGATGACTTCACATCATCTAGTTCATGAGCACGATTGCCCTGCACATGTTATTCTTGTTTACTATTGATTGAAAATCATGTTTATGGTACATGATACGAATGGTTGAATTGATACCATCTGTTTATAGGGATTTTAATGATAATGATATTTTCAAATCATTGCGTAAAGATTGAGGTCGTATTGACATTTGGTTTTGCTTTTAATTGTATGAAACCTATCAATTTAACTAACATTTGTTTGTTTAATGATGGAATCATGTCATTGAAATTCAATTTCATAAGGACTAATAGCCATTACCATTTATGGCACCTGTACGAAGCTATCATTCCAGTCTGCATATTATCAATGCTTCATTTTTCGTATCATATGGTTATCAACCCCTGAGCTGAATTATTTTTAAATGTCAAAAGTTTAGTTAGAATTGGACGTGTTAATATAATGTTTGCTGAGAATTCGGTTAGTCGTGACTAGTTTATCCATTACTCATAGCACAAAACGCTGGCATTTGTTCTCATTATTTCAAAATTTGGTTAACATGGCCAAAGTTGGGGTTCTCGTTCTTGTCATGTATGAATCAATTGGAGATTTGACATTTCACATAATTGCTTTCACTTGGATACCTATTCCTTTGATTTTCACAACCACATTCACTTCAAACCAAAACCAGAGTTGCGGTGAGGAGACAATGGCTCCTCTCAAGCGATTCGATATTTTAGGGCCTGAGCTGGTGGAAGCTGATGAGAAAGTCGCTGTATTGTTCAAAAAAATAGGATGGGGTTCATTTTTCAGATGTTTCAGTGGTCATAATGCAGAAGTTACCAAACAATTCGCTATAAGCTTGAAGGAGAATGTAGCTCAAATTGGGGGTTTTTAATTTATAATTGATGAGGATAAGATTGCAGAAGCAACAAAGCTTCCTCAAGATGGAGAACGTTGGTTTAAATTAGAAAATATTGATAATAAAAGGTGTAGGTCATTACTGTTACCCTCACTCGCCAATGCAAAGTTAAAAGTTGGGGTTTTAGTTAAATTGTTAAAACCAGAATGGCAAGCATCTTATGAAATCCTAGTCAGGTATGTCTCTTGTGACGACCGTCTCTCTCATGTTCATTAATGCCATCTGCAATTATTATTAGCGTTGAAGGGTTCTAAGATCAATCTTCCTTTTTACTTGTTTCAAAGCTTGAAGAAAATGGCACATTCAGTGCAAATTACTATAGGAAACCCTTATAGGAGCTTGTTCCACCACGGTCTGATTAAAATTCTAATCCAGCATTAGTTATCTCTTAGCTGTAGATCCTGGGATGAATTATTGGTTGAAATTAAGCTAGGGTCAACACAGTATTAGCCAAATCCTCCTCCTAAAACTATTAGGAAGCATAAAGCTCCATTAAAATTTGAGATGGATGATATTCATAAGGCTAAGGCAGGGGATAGTAAATTACAGGAAGCAAGTTCACCTGTAGATACTCGTATTAGTAATGATGGTACCAATAAGGTCAATCCCTTTGATGCTGAAACAAATATGGACCAATCTTTATTTGTTAAACGTTTCAGCACATCTGTAAAGGTGGATGGTAGATTGATGAATGATGACAAAATTGATTCTGTTACTCATGAATTCATCTTTGATGTATGCACTCCTGAAAACCCTTGTGATGATTCTGCACGAAATCTTGAACAATTAGCACAAGTTTGTTGTGATAGGAGAAGTTTCGAGCCAAAGGGATCTTTGTCTGTTCATTCACGAAGGTTCACTCAAAGCATGACTACAACACCTTCAGTCTCAATTCCTGTAAATATTCAACAGAATACTCAGCCAATTCTTGTTCAACTCGAGGATGATGTTTTGTCTTTGATTGCTGAGACAATGCATATGAATAAACCTATTACCATAGTGGAAAATATTGAAAATTCGTTGGCGAAAAACATTACCGATCAAAGTAAGTGTGAAATAGCACCATGATGTATGGATGCTTGTCGATCTTGCCCTGAGCCATCATGTATGAGCATTTTGTCACCAATCCAAGATGTAAATAATCTTTAATTTTTGCAGTCTGATGATACACTTCATGATCAGTATGAAGAAACCCTTCAACATGTACTTGATTGAGTTTATGAAACCAAAATCTCAGAGTTAAAAATTGAATTAAAAGAATGTCAAGCAGATGCAGCCTTAAAAGATGAATAAAATAAAACATTTAGGGCAGAATCACTAAATTGGGTTAATATATGGAAGGACGTGAACTTGAAGAATAATCAATACAAGGAAGCCAAGAAATCAATGATAAACACTAACCGGCACTTGCTTAACTAAGTAGATTGATAGAAGTTGATAATTATTAGGCTCAAAGCTAAACTTTCTAAAGAAACAAGAGTAATCAGTTTACAAAACAGAACTTGATGTCATTTCTCTTTTGGTTATGTGGTTTATTTCCCTTTTTTAATAGGTAATAAATGTTTTAATGAGCACACCTGTAGAATCGTAGATTTTGTAGGCATGCATATAATTTGTTTTTCTTTATTTTATTTTCTGTTAACATGATTTTAATAAGAATTTTATTTTGTATGTTACAGGTGTACATGGTATCGTTATGCTATAAAGAATATAGGTTTTTTTTGTTCACAGTTGACATTTGTCGGTGCTTCTGGAAGGATTGGTTGCTCAAGATGGCCACGATTACAAATGAGTTCATTTGACCAAGAGATAATACAGGCTAGTCATTTAATTGACAGTTTTATCTCATAGGATAAATGTCTATGGCGGATGTCTTTTGGGATAAATTCAATGCAGCTAAATAGGGATAGGATTCCTATTGTCTTTATTATGGCATTTATTAGAAACTGAAATGGGTTACTAGTTTGGTTATATAAACTAGTAATTTCGATGTAAATAAGGGGTCGATGGAGTATCAGAGAAATAGACTTATCTGAAATATCATTTTAGTTCTAGTTTTAATCTTTTTGCTGGAGTTTTGCCTTCGGTGAAGGATTGTGACTTAGGTTATCAAACTGGTATCATTGTCCGTTACTATTTTTGAAAACTTTCTATATATATTTCAGTATATCACTTTCTCATTATGTTTTTGTGCAATTATACTGTGTTATAATTGTATTCAGTATCCAAAATAGTACTCTGTTTACACAATATTAATGTTTGAGTAAAATATTACTGAATTTGATTTATCATTATTTACATTGAGAATTGGAATTTTAGTCATAAAAATATTTCATGTTTATTTTGATTTCATTTGTATTCTTACAATTTTTTCATAATAAATATCATCTTTTATTCAAATATTTGGTATTGGGTATTAGTTATTAATTAATAGAACATTACAGAGGAATTACAATAGCTATCTATTTTAATTTTCTGTTGTTGTGCATATTCAACAGAGTGATTTAATAATAATGATTTAAACATTTTCATTTAAAACATTATTGTCTATCTCTTTGATTATTTTAATCATTAATTGATAATTAATTTAGTTCAAGCTGCTCTCAACTGAGATAGGATAACTAGTTAATTTTAGTCTTAGTGTAGTTCATTTTAAATTTTAGTTTATATTTAACAGTTGATAAATAGAATTAAATTAATTTTTTAAAACTTAAAATAGTATTTAAATTAAAATATTTGAAGCAAAGCCCTAAAAATTGAAGACTTTATTTAAGAAAGCAGTTTAAGACAACTTAGGTCTTAGAAACTAATTCTAGGCTTAGTTAATAATAAGATTAGGACAAATTTTTATTGAATTTTAAATTCTCCTTAAGAGAAAAATTAATTTGGTAGAAAGACCATAACCTACAAGATTTTGCCATTTCAAACACACCGGGATTTGCTCTAATCGACTTGTGTGGGATTAATCTCCTTAGTTGGCCTAGGTTAGAAAATCAGGCCAACAAATGGCGCTAGAATAAGGGCATGTTAATGATTACTGGCAGGTAGAACTAATGATAAAATTTCAACCAATCAACAACCTCCATCACAATCCGATGTCAACAGATCACCATTCATAGAAATTGTTAGGAGCATCCTTGAGCGTGATCATATCACATCCCCATTTACTCCTGAACAGAGTACTCAAACTTTAGATGAATCATGTCATATTCTTACAAGAGAATATGCTAATCAAATTGGTGTAACCCCAATAGATTATGGTCTACCTAGACAACAAAGAAGTAATCCACAATTGAATATAGTTACTCAAGATTTAGTAGAAGTTGATAGCACTCCAAGTTATCAAGTTATAAGCCATCAAAGAGAAACTACTCGAATAAATACTGCTAGAATATTGACTTCAGTAGGCAGTTTTGATCAACCACCCTCTCCTCCAGAATCACCACTTGATAGTCCAAGGTCATCTAATTCAAGGAGTTCTTTAGATTCTGAAGGAAGTCCTATGGCTGGAAACATACCTGTAGGAGGAGGAGGTAATCCTCCACCTAATCCACAACTTCTTTGGTTGAGAATAGCTAATGTTGTTGTACCTGGTATACAACATCCTCTACTCAAACATTCAGATAAACTTCTTCTAAAGTTTAACCCAAATAACAAAGAACTTGCAGAGGTGCATGTAGATAAATTCATGTTAATTGTTCAAACCGTGAATGTTTAGCATGAAGATGTGGTTTGTCGGTTGTTCCCTTCAACGTTTGAGGGAAAATCCTCTTCTTGGTACTTGTCCTTAGTTCAAGGATTAATCACAAATTGGGCTGAATTCAATAAAGCTTTCTTAGATAAATTTGGGGAGGATAAAACACCTACTCTTTTATCCCTTGAGTTATCTTGGATTAAAATGAAACCTAAAGAAAGAATTAAAGATTTTAATCAGAGGTTTCTTACACTAAAAAAAAATTCTTGTTGCTTCTCAACCACCCGAAGACATAATCATAGAGAACTATACTTCAGCTTTACCAAAATATCCTGGGATGTTTGTTAAGAGAGTTGGTAAAACAACTTTGGTAGAAAATTTTGAGGAAGCCATTAAAGTTGAGAAGGATTCTATGTCCTATGAACCAGATAGAAGTGGGAAAGCTGATAACTTTCCTCCTAGAAAAATTGAAAAACCTAATTTAGAAAAGGATAAGGCATTTGATGTAGAACAACTGCAGAATGCTATTTGGGAATTAACCAATGAAGTTGTAGGATTAAAAAAAAACTAATTCTAAAGCTTCCTCCTCTAGAGGATATTTCAGAAATTAGTTTAGACATAATTCTAATACTAATAATAAAACAAGTACACTGCTTGATATAGCAGTAAATGAAGAAATTTTTAATACTATTCGAGCTGTCTTATCCTTATCTGAAACTCCCTCAAATCAAGAAATGGCTGAAAATGAAGAAGAAGAGGAATCAGAAAATGATGAAGAATTGGAAGAACCTCAACAAGTTAACAATCATTTCTGGGACAATCTTGTAAAATATTATGAAGGTAAAAGTCCTCCTTCAGGACAACATGCCTATAATACTCATAGTAGAACATTCTCAAACACTCCTGGAGCTTCATCAAGTTCTACCCCGAGTAATGATAACAATAATTCACAACCTAATAAACAGACTCAATCTAGCAAACAGACTCAATCTACGAGGATTGCTCAACCTATTCAAAATGCTCCAAAGTTGGATTTACAATATGACATAATTGAATATTTAAAGAAGACATGTGCAAACATCAGTATGTATGATCTTCTTCAAATTTACTCAATGCCTAATAGTTATATTATAAATCCTACCATGAGTTCAATAATTCCTAATGCTAAAGAAAGTGTTACTGCTAACAATTCTAATAATGATTTAACATCAACTGATAAAGGAAAGTCAGCAGCTGATAAAGCCTTGCTAATAGGGAAGAATTCAAAATCAACAACTCCTCCATTCCTACTTACCTTTGAGATTTTTAACAGGAATGTTCATAATTGCATGGTTGATTCCGGAGCATCTTCCAATGTAATTCCTCTATTTGTATGCAAAAGGCCGAATGGAAAATATGTTCCATCAAATTCACAAATAACTCAATTAGATAGGACAAATGTGAGGGTTGTAGGAGAGATGAAAGATGTTTTATTCAGGATTGCTTGTAACCCTTCAATTTTTCAAATCATAGACATTGTGGTTGCAGATATTCCTGATGCGTATGGGTTGTTTTTTAGCAGATATTGGTCTCAACAATTAAATGGATTCTTTGCTATAGACTGGTCAAATTTATGGTTACCTAAGAATCGAAAGTCAAATCAAATTAAGATAAACAGGAAAATATATATGAAACATACTATGACAGAATTACATGATCTTAGTGAACTAGTTTTATTTTCAGATTCCATTATGGGGAATTACATGTATGAACTAGGATTTGGTAATTTTAAATCTGAAAATTCTATTTTTTCTGAAAATAAATAGCAATCAGAAATTCTTAATGTGACAACTATTTCTCATGACTCTTCATTCAAGGAAATTATAAATGATGTAGATAATCATAATATTGTAAATATTATAGAAAGTAAAGTAGTTGTTAATAGTTATACTTGGACTTTATATTTTGATGGGGAGAAGTCAAAAGAAGGAGCAAGAGCTGGTTGCCTGCTAATAGACCCTCAAGGAAATAAAACATGCATAGCCTGTAGGCTGGAATTTAATTGTACAAACAATACTGTGGAATACGAATCTTTAATACAGGGTTTGAAAAAAGCGATTGATTTGGATATTAAAGTGTTAATTGCATATGGTGATTTTAAAATCATCGTCAGATAGGTCCGTAATTCTATTCATTGCCTTTATGAACATTTTCATAATTATCAATGAGAGGTATGGAATCTCATTTCATATTTTGATGCATTTAACATAATTTCAGTTCCAAGAGCTCAAAACCAAGGGGCAGATTTATTAGCGAATATAGCATCAAAATTGATCCCATCAGAAAATTTTACACTAGATTTCTTTTCAGTTGAATTGATTTTTAGGCCTTCTATACCAGATAATATCTTTAACTAGAGTGTGTTTGATAATGATGTGCAGGTGCTAAATTTTCTAACAAATGATGATATCTTTAAAGATTCGGTAATAAATGATTTTTGTTCAGTTGAAAAAGCTTTTGAGAAGGTAAAACCGATTCCTAATTCAGTTTTATGATTAGAAAAGTTCTTTGATATTCAATATAAATTTAGATCTATTCCTAACTGTAAAACCAATAGCTCTCAAATGAAATATGAAATCATAAATTTAGGAACGGAACTAAATCCTCAAACTGTAAATCTAGGAATAGATTGCACTTCCGCAGAAAAAACAACATTCATAAAATTGTTTAAAGAATTTAAAGATGTATTTGCATGGACATATGATGATTTGAAAATATTCAATCCATAATTCATGCAACACATAATTCCAATTAAACAAGAGTCAAAACCTTTTCAACAAAAACTAAGGAAATATAATCCGTCCTTAGAACCAACAATTAAGAAGGAACTAAATAAACTGTTAGCTGCTAGGATTATTTTTCCTATTCGGCTTTCTCAGTGGGTAGCCAACCTAGTTCCAGTTAGGAATAAAAATGGTGATATTAGATTATGTGTTGATTTTATAAATCTTAATAAGTCTTTCGAAAAGGATAATTACCCAGTTCCTCCCATGGAAAAAATTCTTCAAAAAGTTTCTGGGTCTAAGATACTGTCACTTCTTGATGGTTTCTCAGGATATAACCAAATATTGGTTTCCCTAGATGATCAATTGAAAATAGCTTTTAGAACTCCATGGGGAACATATGCTTACAGAAAGATGCCCTTTGGGTTAATCAATGCCGGGGCAACTTTTCAAAGGGCAATGGATATTGGTTTTAGAGGCTTAATTAACCATTCAGTAGTTGTCTATTTAGATGATGTTACTATATATTATAAATGTCGACATGATCATATTAATCATCTTAGAAAGGTATTTGAACAATGTAGAAAAATCGAAGTATCCTTAAATCCTAAGAAAACAATATTTGTTGTTTTAGAAGGTATTTTATTAGATTGCGTGGTTTCAAAACACGAGATCATGATTGATCCTGAACGAACCCAAGATATTTCAAAAATAACTTACCCTTCTAGAAAGAAAGCAACGCAATCATTTCTTAGTAAAATAAATTTTGTCAGAAGATTCATCCCGAGGTTTTCTGAAATCATCCGTCCTTTACAAAAAATGATTAAGAAGGATGTTATTTTTAGTTGGGGACAAATTGAAAAAGAATCATTTCTGAAAATTTTAGAAGCTATTTGAGAAGCTCCTAGTCTTTTGAGCCCATATTTTAACAAAGATTTCATATTGTATACTTTTGCTTATGATATATCATATGTGACAGTTTTAACTCAACTAAATCAGCAAAATAGTGAAGTGCCAATTTATTTTATGAGTTCAAATTTTAAAGGTGCTGAATTTAATTACCATGAAGTTGATAAGCAAGATTTTGGTGTTTTCAAAGCTGTCAAACACTTTTGTCCATATTTATTGAAATATAGAATGAAAGTGATAGTTTCTCATCCTTCAGTCAGAAATTTGCTAGTGCAAAAATATTTAGGTGAAAAAAGGGCACCATGGATGACAAGTCTTCAAGAGTATGACTTGGAAATTAAACCTTCAATGGTAGTCAAGGGTCAAGGATTATGTAAACTTGCTGCTGAAGCAGCTCATCTACCTAATAATAATTATGAAGTTGTCATTGATGAAGTTTTACTTACAAGGGAAATTTACTTCTATCCTCCACCACAGGATTCTTGGTATACATATATAAGAACACTTTTGGAAACAGGAACTACTCCTGATTACTTGGAACCAACGAAAAGGAGAGCACTTAGACTGAAATCCGATCCTTATTTATTAATTGATAACATCCTTTTTAGGAGAAATTTAGACGGAGTTTTGCTTCGATGTCTAGATAAAGATGAAACATAAGTGATTTTGAAAGAATTACGTTTTGGACCAGCAGGTGGTCATTTTGGTGGAGAAACTACGGCACATAAGGTTCTTATGGCTAGCTATTATTGGCCTACTTTATTTCAAGATTCCTATGCTTTTGAAAGAAAGTGTCAGGAATGTCAAGTTGTTGCAGGAAGAGTTAAGACGCCTGCTTTCCCTTTACAACCTATTTCAATAGAAAGACCTTTTCAACAATGGGGTAATGATATAATATGACCAATAAACCCTCCCTCTTCTATGTAACACAATTATATAATTACTATAACTAATTATTTTACTCGTTGGGAAAATGCTACACCTTTGAGGGTTGTAAACTCTAATCAAACTATATTACTTTTAGAATCTTTTGTCATAATGAGATTTGGTGTTCCAGATTCCCTTGTCTTTGATAATGCTTCATATTTTTCATCAGTTGAGTGAATTCAATTTTCCTTAGAGAAGGGAATAAGAGTTAGGTATTCAACTAACTATCATCCTCATGGAAATGGTTTAGCTAAATCAACAAACAAAAATCTATTGAAAATTCTCAAAAGAACTATTTCAGCTCACCATCATGATTGGCATACAGAATTATTTAATTCCCTTTGGGAAGACAGGGTAACTCCTAAAGATGCAATAGGTAACTCACTCTTCTTCTTGGTTTATGGAACTTAAGCTATTTTACCACCGAATTTATTTTTACCTTCATTACAGTTAGCTCAGTTTGTTCAAGATGAAAATTGTCCAGCAATGGAAAAAAGGATCAATACTTTGTTAAAACTTGAGGAAGAAAGAGACAAGTCAAAGAAACATTTTACAAAACATCAACAAATTGTGAAGTCCTAGTTTGACCAATCCTCAAGTTCTAATCGAGAATTTCAGGTGGGATATTTAGTTTTAAAATGGGATAAAGTTAATGAGGAAAAAGGAGATCATACTAAGTTTCAAAAGCTTTGGTTAGGTCCCTTTGTTATTGCTGAAAAGATAGGTCCAAGTACCTTTCATTTGCAAACCCTAGAAGGTCAGTTTGAAACATTCCCAGTGAATGAACTGATCTTAAAAAAATATTTTTGCTGTTTTTTCAAACCCTAAAAATGTAGATAATTATGTATATGAGCTTGTTTTCTGTGTGTAAATAATTTCATTTTTGAATTTTCATATGTATACTTTTTCTTATAAAATTGTCATTATTTTGTACAATATTTTATTAAATAAAGGATTATGATAAATTCATGATACTTATGTACATTTCAAATATAATTCTACTCTTGAAACTAGTTTTTGATTTTCTTAATCAAGTATTAATATATTGATCATTTGTATTAATGATTATCAAATTCCTGTATATATGTTTAAAAATAATCAGTCACTAATATACATGTGTCAATTGAAAGGACAAGTGTAAATAAATAAGTCATGTGTTTTAAAACCAGTTTGTTCATTAGTTTAAGATTATGGTATTAGACTAAATCTTTTAATTGGTTCAGAATGATCAAAGTTTCTTAAGTCTATTAAGAACCTATCATTATTTGTAAATATTTGTAAGCATTATTCAGATTATTCCTCACTCTTCTATTTTCTTATAATAGTTGGGTTAGCTAATAAATGTCTTTTTTGAAAGTTATACCTTGAAAAATTCTTATGGGTCTCTACTATCAGTCATTATTTTTTAAAATTTATTTACAATCTGAAAACTTTTTAGAATCTGTTCCATTCAATAAAATGCTAAAATGAGAGACAGAAGGTCTTAGTAATAAGCCGATCTGATCAAGATCATAAATATCACTGGCATGACATTATTAGGAAACTTATAATGGCTCTTGGTCATAAGGTCAAGACATAGGGGGTCTCATCACAAGCCAATTGATTCATTTTCTGGTGATATTAGTGACTGACATTACCATTTGGTCACCATGCTAGGTAATGATCTCTTATTTTATAAAATTTAAAATTAAAATAAGTGAAACATAATGTTGATTGAAGAATAGGAGGTCTCATCACGAGCCGGCCTAATCATGATCATCAGTGCTGTCTAGGATAACTTCATTTCTGATCATCAGGGTGATCGCTCTTGGTTAAATAATCAAGAGACAAGAGGTCTCATCATGAGACGGCTTGCTTATTATAGGTAGTTCTCCTGAATGATACTATCACATCGGGTTATCATACCAAGATATTAGTCTTCAGTTAGAGTAATTGTTTTAAGAAAAGGAAAGAAAATTATTATGTTCATGGAACAGATTCTAGAAATTTTTCATAGAAGTAAATTTCTATATCTTATACTGATGGTGCAGATTATTTTTACTATGAAGTACTTTGTTTCGATTATGATATTTCTAAGTTTATCTTTAACAAGATTTTTATTTAAAAGGATGGGATATTTCTGAATTATACTTACGAATGTAAATCAGAATAATGGTTTTTACTTAGATAGAGAATTTTTCATTGTTTTTTAATAGGTTTTTAAGATTTTGTTTATACTATCATTTGAAAACTGTATGAGTAGAGATAACTGGTTCGCCTAGGTCGTCACCATTTGTTGGAAGTCAACAACAACCCTCTCATTTCTTCTATTATGCTGAAAAAATGATCAGTTCTCTTCTATGATTTATTTTAAAAGATTATTTAAGAGTGTCTTCAGAATCATTGATTTTGACGGTACTCTCAATTTCATGAGAGATAAGAATTGTATTAGAAATTTATGAAGTACTTTCATAAATTTAATAAACTAGCAGCTGTAAATCTTGTAAATTTTATATATAATCAATTTTTGTCATTATTATTAATTCATTTGATTGTATATTGATTCATGAGATTTAAGATATAGCTTGCTAATTAATTCTTAGGATTAAAATAAGAATACATTTTGAACATCCTACAAATTTGGCTTAAATAATATATTTATCATTATAAGTTTTTGTAATTTTTATAATTAGGGTTGATTTATTAATTGGAATATTTTATAATAACCCTAAGTTTATATTTTACATATAACTTGATCTTTTAATATCTTGTCATTATTATAGTGTATATATATATCTCATGAAATAGTTAGAGTTTATTTATATATATATCGTTTCAAAATCTTCATTGTAATATAGTCATAATAGTCGAATTTTGATTTAGTGTTAGTTTTTTATAAGCTTTTCATCCGATCATATCTTGTATTTGGTCATAGGTAATTGGGATTTCATGAATTCATTCAAAACTATATTTTTGAATCAATTACATGTATATATATGGTTTTTAATGGTTTAATTTTTATCTAGACTTAATCTTGCTACTTGTTTGTAATTACAAAACCCTAGGAGACACTATGGATTGTTATGATGACTTCACATCATCTGGTTCATGAGCACAATTGCCCTCCACATGTAATTCTTGTTTATTATCAATTGACAGTCATGTTTATGGTACAGGATATGAATGGTTGAATTGATACCATCTATTTATAGGGATTTTAATGATAATGATATTTTCAAATCACTGCATAAAGATTGAGGTCGTATTGACATTTGGTTTTGCTTTTAATTATATCACACCTATCAATTTAACTGACATTTGTTGGTTTAGTGATGGAATCATGTCATTGAAATTCAATTTCATAATGACTAATAGCCATTACCATTTATGGTGCCTGTACGAAGCTATCATTCCATTCTGCATATTATCAATGCTTCGTTTTTTGTATCCTATGGTTATCAAACCCCGAGTTGAAATTTTTTTAAATGTTGAAAGTTCAGTTAGAATTGGAAGTGCTAATATAATGTTTTTTGAGAATTTGATTAGTCATGACTAGTTTATCCATTACTCATAGCACAAAACGCTAGCATTTTTTCTCATTATTTCAAAATTTGGTTAACATGGCCAAAATCGGGGTTCTTGTTCTTGTCACGTATGAATCAATTGGAGATTTGACATTTCACATAATGCCTTTCACTTGGATACCTATTCCTTCGATTTTCAAAACCATTAGAGGAATTTTGGGGTCTAAAATGGGCCTCCTAAGGAAAATAATAAAATAATAGTTAAAATAATAAAATAATATTGATTAATTTTGGAGGAAGAAAGAAAAAACTACTTTTTGTGTTCGTATTTTCGACATATCTCCCTGTGTTTTTACTCAAATTTCGATCAGGAGATCTCGTTAGATGGGGAATTTGATTCTACATCCAACGAGTACCCACACTACATACTTTTTACGCACCCTGCTACCCCAAAAACAAAAAATACTTGAAAAATGTGATGATGACATCATCATCATCACATTTTTTAGGTATTTCTTGTTTTTTGGGTAGAGGGGTCCATCAAAAGTATACAGTGTGGGTACTTGTTGGATGCGGAATCAAATTCCACATCCAACGAGCTCTCCTAATCGAAATTTGAGTAAAAACACAATGAGATATGTCGAAAATACGAACAAAAAAAGTAGTTTTTTTTAATGACAAATATGTCAATTCAACCATTATGGTTGACTTATTTTATTGAAATTATATTGGCTCTTGAATTCCAACTCACAAAAATGTATTTTGGCATGTTTTCTTATAAGTCCCATTTTAGACCCCAAATTTCCTCTAATGCCACATTTGTTTCAAACCAAAACCAGAGTTGCAGTGAGGATACAATGGTTCCTCTCAGGCAATTTGAGATTTCAGGGCTTGAGCTGGTAGAAGCTGATGAGAAAGTCATTGTATTTTTCAAAAAAATAGGATGGGGTCCATTTTTCAGATGTTTTAGTGGTCATAATGCAGAAGTTACCAAACAATTCGCTATGAGCATGAGGGAGAATGTAACTCAAATTGGGGGTTTTAAATATATAATTGATGAGGATAAGATTGCATAAGCAACAAAGCTTCCCCAGACTAGAGAACATTGGTTTAAAGGAGGAAAGGTCGATAAGAAAAGGTGTAGGTCATTATTGTTACCCTTACCCACCATTGCAAAGTTAAAAGTTGGGGTTTTAGTTAAATTCTTAAAACCAGAATGGCGAGCGTCTTATGAAATCCTAGCCAGGTATGTCTCTTGCGATGTCCATCTCCCTCATCTTCATTATTACCATCTGCGATTATTATTAGCGTTGAAGGGTTGTAAGATCAACCTTCCTTTTTTCTTGCTTCAAAGCTTGAAGAAAATGGCACATTTAGTGCAAAGTATTATAGGCAACCTTGACAGGAGCTTGTTCTACCATGGTCTGATTAAAATTCTAATCTAGCATCAGTTATCTCCTAGCTGTAGATCTTGGGATGAATTCTTGGTTGAAAATAAGCTAGGGTCAACATAGTATTGGCCAAATACTCCTCCTAAAACTAGTAGGAAGCGTAAAGCTCCATTAAAATTCGAGATGGATGATATTCATAAGGCTGAGGCAGGGGATAGTAAATTACAGGAAGCAAGTTCACCTGTAGATACTTATATTAGTAATGATGGTATCAATAAGGTCGATCCCTTTGATGCTGAAACAAATATGGATCAATCTTTACTTGTTAAACATTTCAGCAGATCTATAAAGGTGGATGGTAGATTGATGAATGATGACAAAATTGATTCTGTTACTCATGAATTCATCTCTAATGTATGCACTCCTCAAAACCCTTGTGATGATTCTACATGAAAGCTTGAACAATTAGCACAAGCTTTTTGTGATAGGAGAAGTTTTGAGCCACAGGGATCTTTGTCTGTTCATTCACAAAGGTTCACTCGAAGCATGACTATAGCACCTTCAATCACCATTCCTGTAAATATTCAGCAGAATACTTAGCCAATTGTTGTCCAACTTAAGGATGATGTTTTGTCTTTGATTCCTGAGACAACGCATATGAATAAACCTATTACCATAGTGGAAAATATTGAAAATTCATTGGCCAAAAACATTACTGATCCAAGTAAGTGTGAAATAGCACCATCATGTATGGATGCTTGTGGATCTGGCCCTGAGCCATCATGTATAAGCATTCCATCACCAGTTCAGTATGTAAATAATCTTGATTTTTCATAGTCTTATGATACACTTCATGATGAGGATCATAGAAACCCTTCAACAGGTACTTGATTGAGTTTATGAAACAAAAATCGCAGAGTTAAAAAAAGAATTAAAAGAATGTCAAGGAGATGCAGCCTTAAAAGATGAATAAAATAAAACATTCAGGGAAGAATTACTAAATTGGGTTAATAGATGGAAGGACATGAACCTGAAGAAGAATCGATACAAGGAAGCCAAGAAATCAATGATAAATTCTAACTAGCACTTGCTTGAGCAAGTAGATCGACAAAAGTTGATGATTATTAGGCTCAAAGCTAAAATTTATGAAGGAAGAAGAGTAATCAGTTTACAAAACAAAACTTGATGTCGTTTCTCTTTTGGTTATGTAGTTTATTTCCCTTTTTTGATAGGTAATAAATGTTTTAATGAGCACACCTGCAAAATCATAGATTTTGCAGGCATGCATATAATTTGTTTTGCTTTATTTTATTTTCTGTTAACATGATTTTAATAAGAATTTTATTTCATATGTTACAGGTGTACATGGTATCGTTATGCTATAAAGAATATAGGTTGTTTTTGTTCACATTTCACATTTGTTAGTGCTTCTGGAAGGATTGGTTGCTCACGATGGCCATGATTACAAATTAGTTCATTTGAGCAGGAGATAATACATTCTAGTCATTTAATTGATAGTTTTATCTCATAGGATAAATGTTTATGCCAGATGTCTTTTCGGAGAAATTTGATGCAGCTAAATAGGGATAGGATTCCTATTGTCTTTATTATAGCATTTATTAGAAATTGAAATGGGTTACTAGTTTGGTTATATAAACTAGTAATTTCAATGTAAATAAGGGGTCGATGGAGTATTAGAGAAACAGACTTATTTGAAATATCATTTCAGTTCTAGTTTTAATCTTTTTGCTATAGTTTTGTCTTCGAAGAAGGATTGTGACTTAGGTTCTCAAACTGGTATCACTGTCTATTACTATTTTTGAAAACTTTAT
>LPNX011063776.1:209542-237827 GCA_001517045.1 Pseudotsuga menziesii
ATTAATGAATTTGATTTATCAATATTTGCATTCAGAATTGGAATTTTAGTAATAAAAATATTTCATGTTTATTTTTATTTCATTTGTATTTTTACAATGTTTTCATAATAAATATCATCTTTTATTCAAATATTTGGTATTGAGTATTAGTTATTAATTAATAGAACATTACAGAGGAATTAAAATAGTTATCTATTTTAATTTTCTATTGTTGTGTATATTGAGCTGAGTGATTTAATGATAATGATTTAAATATTTTCATTTAAAACATTATTTTCGATCTCTTTGTTTATTTTAATCATTAATTGATAATTAATTTAGTTCAAGTTGCTCTCAGCTGAGATAGGATAACTAGTTAATTTTAGTCTTAGTGTACTTTATTTTAAAATTTAGTTTATATTTAACAGTTGATAAATAGAATTAAATTAATTTTATAAAACTTAAAATAGTCTTTAAATTAAAATATTTGAAGCAAAATCCTAAAAATTGAATACTTTCTTTAAGAAAGCATTTTAAGATAACTTAGGTCTTAGAAAACTAATTCTAGGGTTTACTTAGGTAATAATAAGATTAGGATAAATTTTTACTAAATTTTAAATTCTCCTTGAGAGGAAAATTCAGTTGGTAGCAGGACCATAACCTGCAAGATTTTTCCATTTCAAACACACCGGGAGCTGCTCTAAGCGACTTGGGTGGGCTTAATCTCCTTAGGTCGCCTAGGTCAGAAATTTAGGCCAACAAGTCTCACGGGCCTAGAGGTGGCCTCACCATAGATGAGTATATAGCTATATACTATTATCCAGACATAGAGACGGTTGGGAGTCATATCCCAACTAACTCCATACAGGTGCTAGGCATAAAGGCCATATTACTGACACTAGGCAGGATAGCAAGGCTAGCCTCACTCCACAAGGCCTCGTGGCCCTTGATGTTCTATGTAGTTGAGTGCATGAGTCCTAGAGTTTACAATTGGAGTACTACACTATTGAGCAACATGAAGCAACAGCTTAGTGACTGCAAGATGGGTAGGGTACGAAACTTTGGTTTCAGCAGTATACTGAGCACGTTTTTCTTTGAGCATGTTTAGGGATTGAGCTCTAGAGTTGACATTCCTCTTCATGGGGTTCGATATCCAACCCAAGGGCATTGGGCAGATGCGATGTGCAGACTGGGTGAAGGTAGGGTATCCAACCCCTATCCAGATGATTTCTTTCCATGGTGGCGACGGCAGATAGTTGCCATCGATGATTATCCCTATGTGGGGATAGATTTTTGGGGAGTGCCTCTACCACTAGGATCAGCATACGGTGACATTGGTAATGAATCCCAACCCTCTTTTTAAGTTCTGTGAATTATTTAATTTTTTGTGTTTTTTGATATATGAAACCAAAAGACATATTTTTGCATGACAACACATAGCGACATCCTATCATATGTATGGAAATGTAGGACCACGGTGGCCTGAAAGTTACCCTCATCATAGACAGAGGGGAAGAGGAGATGACATTATGGGTGTCGATGCAGAGTAGATGCTCCAAAGTATTAATACCAACTTCGTGTGGCTGACACATAGGGTACCCATGGCACAGGTCGAGGACCTTCCTGAGGCCATGCAATGTCAGGTGGTTGGGGTACCATGAGCATGCGTGTGGTTATTTTGATGGCTAGCTAGAGCTGTGGTGACATTCCATAATCAAAACCCCAGTGCTCCTCCCAGGCTCAGATACCTGGGAGTGATACATTTTGTACTACCATGTATTTATATTTTGGTGGCTCAAAGGGCCCATTTTTGTAGTATGACACTTATGTATTATCACATTTTTGATGTTTAATTGATTTTTTTTATGATGATCGATTTATTTATTTACATGTGTAAAAATGTATGTTTGTGATGAGCTTATTGTCCATGAAACAAATGCGAATCTAACACATAGTTAGCATATGAGTCAGCAACTTGATTATAGATTATTGAAACATGTATGTATGTTATGTTGTCAAATTTCCATTCTAACAATCTCACACATAAGAATATTCATAATAATGTTGGATCCTTAACATGATACAAGCCATTAAGCCGTGACACTACTAATTGCAAATCAAGACATACCTCAAGAGAAAGAACACCATGTGAAATGGAATCCTATAGAAGCTCTATAATGACACTATATTCAGCAACATGGTTTGAAGAGGGTCATAAAAATACACCTCTTGAAGATAATACCTGACCTGTAGGAGTATAAATCACCCAAGCAATAGAGGTTGACTATTGAGTGTAGCAGCTAGCACCATCCGCGAACCCTATATAGATGGAAGACTCTATTGACATCTGCCATAAGAAATGAAAGCTAATCAACAAACCTGATCACCATAAGAAAAAACCTAACTATGCAAAATACTATACAATAATATACAATAGTCAGCCTTGGCTGAGAATCATGCATAGTACTTTTTAAGATAGAGCCCATTTCTAGGATCTGCCAAGGCTGTCCCCTTGTAATCTACTAACTCATATTCACCCTTCTCTAACACATGTTTAACAACGTAAGGACCATGCCACATGGGGTTAAAATTTCATGCCCCCAATGGTTCTTTAGCTTGATCCCACAAAAGGACCAAATCTCCTTCACTAAAATTCCTTGGTCGGACATATTTATCTTATTGGACCTTAATGGGATGCTTATTCACTTCTAGAGCCACCAAGGCATCTTGACACTGCTCATCAAGCTGCTCTAAGTGGACCAAATGTTCCTCCAATGGGGAAATGTCTGGTAAGAGCTCTATGGATAGCTTCAAAGAAGGGATTTTGCATTCAAATGGCAATAGAGACTCCACTCCATGTACAAGTTGATATGGAGAAAAACCTGTGGCAGTCTTAACCACGTTCCTATAAGCCCACAACGTAGGATATAACATGATATGCCAATTGGTCTTGCCTTGTGCAATGGTTCATTGGAGAATGGACTTGAGTGATTTGTTCACTACTTCAACCTGTCCATTCGCTTGAGGGTAATAAGAAGAGGAATGCTCCTGCTTATACCCTAATTTTGAGTCCAACTCTTCCATCATCCACTAGTACAAAATGAGGAATTAGCTACTAGGTGACTAAAAATTCTAGTCCCCATAGGTTTTTCAAGTGATTTACTACTAAATATGAGCAATTTTGATTGATCCAACTATAAACAACTAAACTTAATGACTAATTTAATCACCAGTTAACAAATATGACTAGATAATAAGTGACAGAATTAAAAATGACTAACATAAATGACTAATTTAGTCACGGCATAAAAAATGACTATCTAGAAGAATATGAATTAGTCATTTTTAATTGTTTCATGAAAAATTGCAAATTTGACAATGAAGTGTAAATTAAATTTTGTAAACTATAACACCTTCTATTAGTAATATTGGTGCCATGCACCTCGATATTCAGAGATCCACCAAATGAATTGCACAAATTTTCTCTTGACCATATTTATCTCTGCTATAGCATTGAAGCAAACCTAACTAAGCACATTCCAAATAAAAATTAGGTTCCTGCTTCAATTACGAATTAGGTACTAGAATCAATACCATATTGATACCTAGCTAGAAGAACTATAGTCGTACATCCCCTCAAGAACCAGCCATTCGAATGCGCCTCCTCCACGTAGACTTACCAAATGCATCCAATGTATGGAAAAAAAAACACGTCCTGAAGCTATCGTTCGACCCCTGCTCCCCTATTTTTTGCACTCGATACCCTATTTTTTCAAATGATAGGTCAGTTCAAGATCTCACAGTGACCAGTCGAAGCACTTCAAAGGTATGGTTCTTGTCACTTTGATCATGTTCATCACTCCAATCAATAACCAGTTGTTATGGATTTTTACAGGTCTCAATGCTTTCAAAGCTACTGCTTCCACTTTATATTCACAATTATCACCATCTCCAGCCTATGCGCTCATAACCATATGCATTTTAATCTTTCAACCTGAGAAAAGCATGAGCACCCTCCTACAATTCCACTATTTGCAAAGGTCACTAGTTTTTGCACATCAACATTCCTCACACGCTCCAAAGGAAAACTAAAGCAGACGTTAGAAGAAGTGATTAAACTTTGCAAGGAGGTTTACTTGTTGCAAATGTCATCATAGATAAGGGGTCAAATGATAGTTTCAACCCACAGATATGAATTTGATGTGTTTTTTTGGCCATGCATTGGATGCATTTGGTAAGTTTACGTGGAGGCACATTCAAATGGCTGGTTCTCAAGGGGATGCAGGGCCCTCATCTGTGGCTGTTGTCGATCGTCATCATGAAGAGTATTGATCAGATTTTGGTATCAATTGTAATCGATGATTTGGCCAAGAAGTGGCGACTACGACCGGCTTCTGGGCCAAATTGTTGACTCCGTAGACTACTCCACTTATAAAACTAAACAACTTATATGATAATTATTAAAAAAATATAATATATAACCAATTAACATAATTTATATAATAAAATAATAAAAATAAAACAAAAAAAATCTATTATGCCACCCAACTCTCCACCCAATAGCTCTCCACCCACCTTTGTTAGGGAATGATGGAAAATTTTCCTAAACCCCATGGAGATTTCATCCTCTAATTCCATAATGAATACTCAGCTTGTTGGCACCAAATAGCCTGTCCAAACTGCAATATCGTTGAGGAGATTGGTATGGATATTTACTGCAGTTGATGGTTTACAATTTTGGTATTACCATCGCTTCCAAGATAAAACAACACTCGAGAGAACTTGGAGGGTCGTGAAGAGATGGGCCACGAATTTTGCAGCTCTAGATTCAACATATCCTTCTTTCCTTACAAAATCCCTGGTAAGTTTCTTGGTTCAGTGTGAATTGATAAATTTTGCCCGATTATAATACTCAAAGTTTCTTGGCTTAGTGTGAATTGGTAAATGTTTCCTAAAGAGTAGGTAGCTAGGTTAAAATTGCTGATAAGTTTCTTTTTACTAGGAATTTTTATCATTTAGCCTAGGCATTGAAGTGTACCCTTGGCATTGAATCAAATACTAACATCACCTCATCTTCTGTGCTCGCTCATCTATGCAACACGTTACTAGCTCGCGGGTCTCAAGTTGTGTCGATCCAACCGACCACTTGTAAATTGATCTGGACCTGAAACTGGAACCCACAGCTTTGATTTCTTAGCCACATCCCACCTAATACCCACCCCATTGAATCCCAACATAGATGTCCCAGGTCCAAGTAGAATGACATCTGTAGAATGGAAATCCACGTTGAAAACACCATTTTTGTGAGGATGCTCTGGTACAATACACAGTTGCCACAAATATTGATTCCATGAGAGGGGCATACTCCCTATTTACTGTCCAATTCATGTGGTACTAGTCTATAATTCATCTTTGCTATTCAAGTTGACTATGTGGTACTAGCTTGCAGCCGAGGGGTATGCAATTTCGGAGGTGTTGTAAACAATTTGAAGTTTGAGTAGCTTGCTTTAATATTGTTTTCCCATATGTTTAGTCCCAAGGGTCCTCAAAAACTAAATAGCTTCTCCCACTTGAAATGCTAAAGGAAAATGAACAGGTTATGTGAGGAACACTACTCGTAGAATATCTTCTTTTGCTCCAAGAAATTCGACTTTGAGGGCATACGCAACTATATGCAGAAAACCCACGTATGTATGCCGATATCTTAGGAAAAACTGCATGTACACGTGACTATGAGTTAAAAACTCGCGTATAGGAAGAAAAATAGATAAAAATGAAGGAAAACAAATAAGCTGAGACAAAATTTACACCTATCATACACTACAAGGCAAACATGCCCCCAGACCGACTCAGAAACAGAGAAATCAGATCAATTGAAGAACATTGAATGCAGATAAAACCACCAAAGGACAACTACTAGGAACTCCCCAGTGGAGTCACCAAATCTATTATAGAGAGACATTCCTATGGCTTGGGGTACCACACCAGATAGCTTGACTCCAGAAATCATTCCTTTCCTATATGCAAGAGAAACCAAATATCTAACACTAAAGGATCTCGATTCGTGCCTTATTCTGGACGGTTGATGTAGATTCCCATTGAGTTTTCCAACTCCAGCTTAAATTGATAAATTACTTCCTCAACATTCAATAAACAAGACAAGCATGCTATATATAATTGTGCTATACCTACTCTAGCATATATAATCAATAACTTATAAGCATTTGAAATCAAACATAGATGAAATATTCATTCAAATACACATTATTGGACAGGAAAAGATATTTCTATCAATATAAAATAGAGATTACAATAGAGACAACCTTTGTCAACACGTTTGCGAATCGGAGAAACTAAGTCCCCCACTTGGGCCTCCACCACTTCAATCCTCCATATCTCGATAGCAAGCTCACAAGCAAAGGCAAGCTTGGGAAGAACACAAAAGTGCTCCAAGGGACAAAGGGATGCAGACTCAAGTATAAGCTCCGGCAATAATGGACTATAGTTTTCTTGCTCTTCAATTCCTCATGCCTTCAATGTATCCAAAGGGTTCCTTATATAGCTCTTCAATGGGGTAATCAAAGGTCAAATTATAGCGATCTCAAGGCATATGGAAGGCTAGGAGACAAGTGAGTCAGATCCACATCAAGGAAAACTCTAAAAGAATTTGGCCTTTTGCACACATTTCGATTTACACGGGCTTAAGGGTCAAATCCGCGTATATACGCAAGAAAGGGATTAAAAGTCACGTATGGCAATTTTTGCATGTTTTTAGGGATGATCTTGGAAACATAAAAGGTACAAAAATGGTCCATGGGGTCTAAGGAGTCTGCAGAGGGACAGGGAAGGCCATAAAAGTGTGATTCACCATGTGGAGTAAAATCAGCTGTAACACCCTAGCTGGAAGAAGCACCTCTCTCTCTGTCTCTTGGCTATGGAGGAGCTATGGCTCAATGGGAGGATGAATGGATGAGACGAGGAATGTGGGTGGCTTGAGAGACAAAGGGTCTCAAGGCATCCATGGGAAGCATAACAATATGCAAGGGAAGAGTTGTTTTAGAGTGATCCCCACCCCTCCTTTTATAGATTTTTGGGGGAATTTTAGGGTTTTAAGCCCTTGCTCAGGGCTTTAGCCCATTTTTTGGGATTTTAGCCCCTTCTTCCCTAACTTTACCTTCTTTTAGGGTTTTAGCATCCATTTAGGGGTTTTAGCCCCTAAGGAAGTTATTTAGGCTCTTTTTTGGGGTTCTTAAGCCCTTTTACTCATTTTTAAGCCTTTTTGAGGGTGTGGGGGTCTAATGGGGTGATACGAGGGTTGTGCATTGGTGTTATTGGGTGGTGTAGGCCATGTAGACCCAAGTGAGGGATTTTTTGGGTTAACAAGACTGACTTAAAAAACTGACATGGAGACTATTTTGACTGTAAAGGTAAAACTTCTTCAACTTCCCTTTGAACATCAAGTTGCATGACAAGAGCCTTAGCAGCATGACTAGACCAGACAAACACATAGTGTAACGATGGAAAATGCATTCCTTTGAAATATTCAAAGGAGTGATATGACTCATGAAAGTGGATCGTCACAGAGATCGGCTGAATACTGAATTGACTGAAATGATATGCAAACAAGTGCCATGTTCAAAGGTAATGACAAACTACTGCCATTTTTTTGCAAAATGATTCCCTTCCCATTTTCCCCATCATTATTGATTAGTGCCTCTTTTCAGTTTTACGAGTTCAAAGAGGGTAACAAACACTCGTTATATCTCGTCTAAAGACAATTCCAAACTCATATGTTTTACGAACCTAAGAGAGGAGGGGTCCGTTCCCAAAATAGGGTCTCTCGATGTTTAATTTAACGATTCAAATGAAAGAAAACTTGATATCATTCATGTTTAGAGAGTCTTAATGACCACGAAAGAAGACTCCATAGGGGTCCTCTTTCATATGATTTAGTCCCTAAGGCCTGAAAAAGTATAAAATAATACCTTAGACAACTCTTCCAGTCATGATTGGCCGGAGTGTTCCTCTTTTACAAATAGTCCATCCGAACCGAAAAAGAGATAACCTACCTGTTGTGAGAATTTCTTCTCACTACAGGGGTAAGAATGGCTCCCTTGTGCCTATAGGGAACAAGGGTAGGTTCATACTCTTAGAAAACAGTAAAAAACAAAAGTAAAAATGACTGAAACAAAGCTACGAATTGAAACTAAGCTAAGCTACACTAGAACAAGTAAATGGAAACTATTATAAACTACATATAAGAGCAAATAAAAAAAATAAGTATGGAGATGCAGCCCTTGTGAATCCCTCTACATACAGTGGGTTAGGGTTCCACCTCGAAAACCTGCAAAATAAACCTATAAAACTGTGAAAAAACCTGCAAACAAAGTTAATGGAAAACCTACAAATGAAAATATTGGTTAGAAAACAAAATAAGTAAATAAACATGCATAAAAAGAAGTTATACCTCACTTGGGTGGAAATGGGCCACCATGCCCTAGCTCATGGGAGCAACTCTCGCTTGGTTGGGGAGCAACGGCTTGTAGAAATGGAGATGAAGGAGGGGGGGAGTGGGTGGTTTGAGAGCAAGAGGTCTCAAAGCATCCATGGGCAGCATAACAATATGCAAATGAGTCTCTTGAGAGTGACCCCCCACCCTCTTTATATAGTTTTGCCAAGGGGTTTTAGTGTTTTAAGCCCTTGGTCAAGGCTTTAGCCACTTTTTTGGGCCTTAAGCCCCTTCCACCATAACTTTAGCCCCTTTCAGGGTTTTAGCCCCTTTTTGAGGGCTTTAGCTCCTAGGGGTCTATTTTGGGATATTTTTGGGGGTTTTTAGTCCTTTTCTTCATCCTTGGGCTCTTTTAGAGGTGTGGGGGTCAAATGGAAGGTCATGGAAGGTCTTATAGAGTGAAATGAGTGTTGTGAGGTGGTGTCCTTGGGTGGTGTAGGCCATTGAGAGCTATGTTGGGGATTTTTGGGTTAACAGATTGCCCCCTGATGTGTGAGGGTAGGAGCTGAATGTATGGCCGACGAACATCATAGGATTTGCTGTCGAGAGGTGGTGCTTCCAGGGCTAGGGCATTGTGGCTTTTGGTTTTGTATTAATTTGGTTCCCATCAATGGGTGAGATACAATAAATGTGTGACAAGTATATGGACGACGCAGGCATTCCCATGCTCATGACAATGTCAAAAGAATCATTTGATCTATGCTCTAAAATACAAGAGACGATCATATACAACTGATGTTACAATGATGGTTGCCTCCCTGTGAGGCTAAATACAATACTGATATGGTACATTGGACCCTTGGCTTTCTCATGGAATGCTATATCTTCATGACTAGTAGTCTGCTGGATCTGGTACATAGCTATATGGACTGGCTAATTGAGAGTTAGAGTCTCTGTGGTACAAGTATGCTGTATCAATCATAAAGGTATATCGAATCACTACTGGGGCTTCTAATCACTGTCTCCAATGCAACCCAAAAATCACAAGGGACATAACCTGTTTAGGTCCCTCGAGTGGACTCACCAATGTGCTATAGTTGGGTGACATCCGAGGTCTTCGACCAAGTACTATGTGGAACAAACCCTGTATGAATCTCAATAGTGTGATGATGGAGTTGAAGTAGAGCACGTGAAAAACAACCATCCCAAGAGGCACTAAGGACTCCTCTCAAGTGGTCCAAGGAACTCATCAATAATGTTAATGAAACCAAGGTACAGGGACCTCTGGGTCTATCCTATGGAATATGTGTGTTTGCGTCAACAGAGGGAGACTTGCCCCTAGTCAAGGAAATGATGTTTCCTTGACCAGGAGCACAAGGGATAACCAAAAGATGTGAAGCAATCTATGGACCAACTCACTAAATTGGGGGGGGTGGGAAGGGAAAAAATCAACACGGGTAGGGGGGGAGTTGGGAGACTCAAACTTCCTTTGTTCAGAGTATGACGATAGGGTGGACCAGGCAGCAAATGAAACTTAACTCATGGGAATGGGATCATAGATGTAATTCTGGGAATGTCGTTGTAGATGGGAAATACTTGGAGGAGGTGAACACTTTTGATACTGATGGGATCCAAGTAAGACACATTTCAAAGTACTCTGAACAAAGGCGACCCAATGTGGGGATGCTGCCAAACTGTTTTCTATGGGGTGGTGTCTAGGGACATCGTTGTGGTTTGATCTCATGGATTTTTGGGGAGCTCGAGAAGGTAAGTGTTCGATGGTGCTTTCAATTTTAGAGAGACTGAAAGCACAAAGAAGACTCCAGTGGGGGATCTTTTTTGTTGGTAGTCTTTTATGTCTGAAGAAGGATAAAAGTATACATAGGAGAGCTCGCCCATCCTGGAGGAGATGGGAGACTTCTTTACCATTGGTAGTCCAATCAGGTCGGAAAAGGTTAAACCTATACTGAATGAATGGTCATTCAAATAATTTTATGAGCATGAACGAAGGTCATTGGCAAGGCGGGCTGATGAAATCTGGTCTTTTATGGAAGGAACCAATTCCACACTATGGTTTAGAGGGAATGGGGTAAAACTGGAGGCGATCTTATAGATCTCTCCGTCATTGCGTAAATGGTGCTGGGGTAGATCTAGTGGATATTCCATGGATGATGACATAGAAGGGAAACCGGTGCTAGAGATCATGTAAATGGTACTAGTTGTGGCTTTGGTGACCTTACCCCTAGTCTATGTTGGAGGAAGAGGGCCAGGCCTAGAGATGGGAGGAGTCTTTGATGGACCTAGAGGTAGGTACAACATCATCTCAATTGTATGGACATGAGTCAACACATCCTAGAGCCTTAGAGGTAGGGTAGGTGGTTCAAGGTACCACAGATGATCTCCTAGTGTGAAATCCTATAGATGGAGAGTTTCCAAGGTAGACTTACTCACGATCCTGGATGGTATAAAAAAGAAAAGGAAAAAAAAAAGGAAAAGGATTGTGTTGAGTGGGAATGAAACCCAATGTTTCCCTGGTAACTGAGGTTGAGGTTGCAACTGAGGTTGTGGCTGTGGTTGGGGAAACAATGAAAGAGCCAAGTCTGATGGACCATTGGTGATGGTTGAGACTAGAGGGTCTATAGAACTGGACATCATGTAAATGGACATGGTGTCTGAAGAAGGAGATGGGGGATGGAATTGTTTGATCAAGCTAATCTTAGACTCAAGGGAATGGTGACGGATGTCAGTGAGAGCCATTCGAAACTCGGGCAGGTCTTGGAAATGGTGGGAGTAATGTCCATACAAGCCGCAAAGGGTGCAAGCATTGTTTGTCCTTAATGCCCTATCCTTTAACACTGGCATAGTTGGGAGTTCAACCACGAGGATGTTTTTATTTGTATCCAAGTAATCCAGGTGCACACGAATCACTAGGATTTCAGGGAAATCCTGAGTTGGATGGCCCTGTTGTTCACAAATGGTACAAGGTGGGAATGGCCATGGTTCTGCAGTGGCTTTGGTGTTCTTCCTCCTCGCCCTTTTGGGTTGGGGCAGTGTAGGTGCAGGTGTGGCGGTTGGCTTATGCGGACCAAGTGGGGGGTGTGACTCAACTGTGATAGGTTGCACCAGGTTTAACACAACCTACAGTATTACTGGTTGAGCTGGTGGATCTAAATACCACACCGGGATCCCCAATGTAAGGTTGGGTAGGCTTAAGGTGGCCATGACTAGCTTGCTCATGACACCAGGTGGGGGAAAAAGGAAGGGAATTGTATGGACCAGAGATGAGTCCACATAACTTCTAGCTGGTTGCATGTGGGGGTGAGGTTATGGTTGTGGCTGCGCGTAATGCTACTGCTGTAGGTGGTGTTGCGGCTACGCATAATGCTACTACTGTGGGTGGTGTTGCGGCTACTGTTGGCATTGTAGCTGCGAAAAATGTTGTGGTTGTGGTTGGGGCTGTGGCTGCAGTTGTTGTTTGGGTTCAGCGGCGCTTGATGAGACCATGCACAAGTCTACAGTTTGCTTTTGTGTCAGTGGTGATGACACCAACGGGAAAGGAGCCGTCATGGTGGGATCAGTAAACAACCCAGGTCCCACATTCAATGGTGGGGAGGCTAGTGTGTTTTCAACCATAGTGTTGGTTGCAGGGATGACATTAGCATGTGCGGTCACCCCTTACGGCTCAATGGTGGTGATGGTAAGGATAACGTTGGCAGGATCTGTTAACCCTTGCAGATCATGGTAGGTGAGTTGGTCAACCATCACAATCTTCCCTTCATGGGCAAACATCATGAGGTGGAATATAGTTGATGCAACAACTCGCATGGTGTACATGTAACTCCTCCCAAGGAGGAGTTTGTAATCCAGTTGAGCGTTGATGACCTTAATGTCAATCATGACTATCTTCTCGGCTAACGTGATGGGGACATGGGGGGGGATTCCTTAGGATTTAGTGGAGTGTCCATCATAAGCCCACGGAGTCATTGAGGGCGATTGTAGAATCGATGATCTAAGCTTCTAACAAACCAAGGTAGACATGACACACATGGATTCCCCGTCATCCACTATGCATCGGTGCGCAACCACGTTCCGAATGGATACCGAGATTTGGAAGGCGATAGTGGAGGGCATGCGCGGCTCTCTATTCTCTATGTCCAATGTGATTAGCTTGGAATCGGAGGGGTCTACTACCCCTAGAGCGGCTAGTAAGGATTTTCAGTGCATTGGGAATGTTTTAAGTACCTCAAGAGTGGACATGGCGGTTGGCGTTTGGGCCAAATCGTCCATAATGCTATAGCTGACTGTAGCTCTAGCTGTGGCGTTATTGGTAATTCTGCATATGGGGGGGCATGGGAATGGGGGTAACTGGAGAGGTAGGTTGGTTGTCTTAGATGTGGATGTTGTTGATGAGTCAACAGGTTCGGTGGTGGTACCATACTAATTTTGTCTAGTTTGTAAGTTGACCTCTTCAGTGGTCATGGTCATCAGATGGTGAACACCTGTTTCGGCCGTGGGCGGTGCCCTCGAAGTGTTGGGATTAGCCTAAAGAGGGGGAGCAGTGGCCACCAATCCTTGGACTGGTAGTGGGTTTTGAAGCACCATGGGAGGGGGTCCTTGTGGTGCCTAGTTGGGTTGGGATTGGGTGGGGGTATTGGTGGCTTGTTGGGCCTCATTTTGAATGGCTTTCTTAGTTCGAGCCATGAGGAGACACTCAAACATGTAATGCCCATAGACATCACAGAGTGTACAAGGTTGGTTTGTGTGCAATGATGCATTGCATCTTGGTGCATTCTGTCGTGGGGGATTTTGGGTTGGCCGGTTAGCCGTGGTATTATTAGGAGGGTTCGATTGTTAACAACTTCCTTGTGGTTGGTTATTGCCTTGGTTGTGGGGCTGGTTGTTTCTAGATTTCCCTTGTTGATTGTTGGGGGCAGGCTAGTTGGGACGGTTTTGTTGTGTGAACACTTGTCCCAACGGTGTAGGTGAAGTGGGTGGGGCAGGGTTGGGGGATTGAACTTGTTGCACTAGTGGTGCATAGTATATTTGTGGGGGTGGTAGTTCCATGAATGTGGGAATTTGGCCCACATACTATTGTGTTGGCCAAGCCATGGTCTGAGCATGTTGCGGTGGCATAGGTTGTTCATAAGAGGTTGTTGCCCCGAAGTGAGACATCATTCTAGTAAAGTCCAGATCTTGGTTTTGATAAGAAACATTAGCTGTGTTGCTTGGTTTCGGTGCTACGATAGGTGGTGTCGATCAAGACAATGGTTGTTGGGAGACTAACCCTATGATGCCATCCACTACGTGGGATTCCCTTGATGTGTCACGGTAAGAGGTACTTGGACATGAAGCGTTTAGAATGATAGTATATAAGTATCCCGACTGGGCGTAGATGAGGTTAAATTGTTGCACCTTCAGTATGTCCTCTTCGTTAGATTGGGGATGTTCAGATGTAGCACCCTTTGCGATGGGAGAGAGAAAAGTATTGAGGAACCAATCCAAGAAGATCCTATCATCAAGTTGGATCTTACATAAGCTGCGACGCAGTTTCCACTCATGGACATGGTCAGTGATGTGGGAGGTAGTGTTTTGGCGATAGGATAGTAGGATCTCCACCCTTCGTCATATCTGATAGAGAGTTGGAAATACTGTAAGAACTTGAAGGCTAGGGAGTTGAAGTTGGGGTACTTGGCTTGTGGTAGCTCAATGTACCATTTGGATGTGGCACTTGTGAGGGTGCGTTGGAACAACTTTAGTCTAATGGAGTCTTCTACGATGCTATTGGATGAGCACCATAAATGGAATGTCATTATATGATTTTGGGGACATTCCACAGCTTTTCCTTCAAACTTTGGGATGTCCGATGGAAGCTTAGTTGGCATGGGTGGCCAAAAATCTTGGTGATAGATCAGTTCATTCATCAATCTAGCCAAGTCAAGCAAGTTCAAGCGAGCCATGAATGGTAGATTTGACCCCAAGTTGATGTGGGATGGGGCTGCAATGGGAGTGGGGTTTGCAGGTGCATAATGCATCTGCATGGCTGGGAGTGCTTGTGGTGGCACCATGGCGGATGGGCCAATGCCCCCAAGTGTTTTGGGTGGGATGGTATGGGTGGCGGGGGAATTTCCCCCCTCTATTGTAGTAGGGGCAATGTGGGTGGTTGGTGCACTGCCCCCCTATGTGGCAGGGGGAACAATGTGTGTGGAGGGACCACTGCCCCCATGTGTTTCCACTAGACCAGCTTGGCTGGTCACTATGAGTGGTGGAAATTGGCTAATGATAGTCTGCATGATTGTGCTTGGACCACTTTCCACGTTGTGGGTGAGTGGTTGTGATGTGGACATGGGTCCACTTGCTAAGGTTAGACTGAAAAATGTATCCAGGTTTGTAGTAGGCATGGGGCTAGATGGTGCGGTGTGGTGGTCTGGTTAAGAATGATATGGGTCTGAATTAGAATCAGAGGCTGTGTGGCCCTCTGATGGTGTGGGATATTGTTGAGTATGGCTACAACAGTGTCAACTGAGTGTTCCAAATGGTGGTGGTTCACCTCTTAGGCATGAGAAAGATCGTGGAGGATCAATTGTGTTCGCTTGTGTGTATGAAACTGGTCGGTATGAAATTTGGACCCCGATTTTAGTGGCTTCCTATTGGTTGAAGGTGGTCTCTTGGCCACCAAGACTACCGAAAGATAGTGCTTGGATTGTTCCTCATGGGTGTTTCTACTTAATCGAAAGGGGTCATTGCCCGTTTTGCTTGGAAATTCCTATCAGCGGCCAGCTACTTTGGGGTTCCTGTGGTACTCCTCATAATGAGTTTCTGGGAAAAGCCCAAGTACTTCCCATAGTTAAAGCATTCAGGGACTTATGTCCTCAAAGACTACAGAGTTTGATTGAACTTAGTGTAAATTTGGTAAATTTTAAAGCTTACCCAGCGTCATGAACTGAGTTGGGTGAATTAATTGGTATGGTGTGATGGTTTTCTTATTTTCTCTGGTATTTGGTTTGCAATATGGTTTATTAATTCATGGTAGAGTTCACATAATGGTTTTGTATGCAAATGTAAACAAAAATTTGTAAGCAAATATGGTGATTAACCTTGAATTGTTGGCCTAACTAAGTGTCTACCTCTTAGTGGTATTCTTCTTCAACCAAGAGAAGCTGTTGGGCTCTCAACACAATGGGACTGAGCCCATCCGTATATCCTTAGGTCACCTCCCAATTGCTAGGTTGGTTAGGTAGGGAGGATGCTTAGAGCCATGAGAATCCCTCCTTCTCTACCTCATGTACCTTCCAGGTCACCTGGTTTTAACGGTTTGGGAAAAATGGCATGGAGTGCCTAGATCTATACGAGCTTTTCCCTTCGTCGTATCCCAGAATACCTCGGTGGGTGAGGACTGGGTAGAGGAGGAAGGGGGCAGTAAGATGGTTAATTTTATGTTACTTTTAGTTAGGCTAATTCATTTTATTGAACCTTAGTGATTGATTTAGCATATACACATTTGTTCATTGATTTATTTGTAGAAAATGAAAACTGGAATTAAAAGAGACCTGTGATGGTGGATAGAGGTGGCTGGGCCGCACTAACAGTCCTATAAAATTGAAAAATTACTACTAATTAAACTGAAAAACAAATTCTGTGTGATAGGCTGCACATTTCTAACCAAATCCCGCGAGGGGGCCACGATATTTTTCCAAAAAATGAGCGAAGGGGTTGCACAAAATGCCAAAACAGTTGTAACTTGAGCTCCTAGGATGAAGTCATGCATTTCTAAGGATTAAGTGCACCCTGGGCGTGCCTATATTCCAATTAAGTGCGCCTTTCGTCACCTTTTCCCCTGATAAGAGCGACCTGCTCCGGAAAGGGGTGTTTCTAGTGATGTAGGGTCAGATCTGGCCGACAGTAACTAGTACTAGGTCAGTTTGACTCGGCTCAGCCTAGGAGAGGCTTCAAGACTGACAAAAAACAAGAAATAAAGTAGATTTAAATAGATCTAACAGAACATTTTTGAAAACTAGGGTAAAAACTGAAAAACTTGAAAAAATTGAAATTGTTTTCCGAGGGATCCTGTGGGATCAACCCAGTGGAGTCGCCAAAGCTGTGGTGAAATTTTTTTCTCACTATAGGGGTAAGAATGACTCCCTTGTACCCATAGGGCACAAGGGTAGGTTACTTCCCTTAGAAAATAGTAAAAAATGGAAGTAAAAATGACTGAAACAGAGCTGCAAATTGAAACTAAGCTAAGCTACACTAGAACAAGTAAATGGAAACTATTGTAAACTACATCTAAGAGAAAATAACAAAAATAAGTATGGAGATGCATCCCTTGTGAACCCTTCTACACACATTGGGTTAGTGTTTCTCCTCCAAAACTTGCAAAATAAACCTACAATACTGTGAAACAACCTGCAAACAAAGTTAATGGAAAACCTACAAATGAAAATATTGGTTAGAAAACAAAATAAGCAAATAAACATGCATAAAAGGAAGTTATACCTCACTTGGGTGGAAATGGGCCACCATGCCCTAGCTCATGGGAGCACCTCTCTCTTGGTTGGGGAGCAATGGCTTGTAGAAATTGAGATGAAGGAGGGGGAGAGTGGGTGGTTTGAGAGCAAGACGTCTCAAAGCATCCATGAGTAGCATAACAATATGCAAATGAGGAGTGTCTTGAGAGTGACCCCCCACCCTCCTTATATAGTTTTTCCAAGGGGTTTTAGGGTTTTAAGACCTTGGTCAAGGCTTTGGCCCCTTTTTTGGGCCTTAAGCCCCTTTTGTCCTAACTTTAGCCCCTTTCAGGGTTTTAGCCCCTTTTTTAGGGCTTTAGCTCCTAGGGGTCTATTTTGGGTTTGTTTTTGAGGTTTTTAGCCCTTTCCTTCATCCTTGGGATCTTTTGGAGGTGTGGGGGTCAAACGGAATGTCATGGAAGGTCTTATTCAGTGAAATGAGTGTTGTGAGGTGGTGTCCTTAGGTGGTGTAGGCCATTGAGAGCTATGTGGGGTATTTTTGGGTTAACACTACCTTCAGAGAGATGACTCTTCAAATACTTTTACAAGTATGAAGAAGACAAGTACTCGACTATCTTTTCACATTTTAAGAGTCTGAAAAGAGCTTGAAGAGGACTCCATTAGAATTTTTCATGTTTGAATCCAAAGCACGAAAACGTAATAAACTAATCTCAAACCATATTTCATGTTTTAACTAGAGCATGAAAAATGAAAAGTAAGCTCAACACCATCTTACTATTTTTAATGAGCTTGAAGATTAGTTGAAAAAATGCTCGAGGATTGGTTTCATTTTTACACAAGCTCAAAACCAATGGGTAAACTATGCATGAAAAATACCATTAACATGATATACAGAGGTTGGAAGCTTTCCCCCAGCATGATTTCTAGCAAAGCTTACCCCTAGCATGGTTGCTAGGGGCTTGACATGCCCCCTAAGCTTTGTTTTCACCTGACGATTCTTCTTCCATACCAAACCTAAAAAACCTGGTTACTAGTGTGAAATTTTTTACTAGGGGGGTAGGAAGAACAAGAATCAGGTAGGTGAAAAGAAGGTTCAAGTTCTAACAATAAAGGGAAGACTCGACTCAAGGGAAGAGGATCTGTTTCATTTTTACGCAAGCTTGAAATAGAAGGTAACTATGCTTGGAACATGGTTCCATTTTTATGCAAGCTTAAAACCAAAAGGTAAACTATGCTTAGGGAATCCTACTTAATTTTTTAACGGGATTGAAATAGAAAATGAACTATGCTCAGGAATGATTTAATTTTTATGCAAGCTTGAAACAAAAAGGTAAACTATGCTTGAGGAGATCCATTTCATTTTTTAACGAGCTTGACATAAAATGGGAACTTTGCTCATAAGGATCTATTTCATTTTTTTAACGATCTTGACACAGAATGGGAATTATGCTCACAGGAATCTGTTTCTTTTTTTAACGAGCTTGACACATAATGGGAACTATGCTCACAAGCATCTGTTTCATTTTTTAATGAGATTGACACAGAATGGGAACTATGCTCATAGGCATCTGTTTCATTTTTTAATGAGCTTGACACATAATGGGAACTATGCTCACAGACATATGTTTCATTTTTTAATGATATTAACATAGAATGGGAACTATGCTCACAGGAATCTATTTTATTTTTTAACAAGCTTGACACAGAATGGGAACTATGCTCACGAACCTAATCCTACCCAACATGATATCCAAAAGTTGGTAGGTTGCCCGCATTACATAAAAGGTAACAGCTTAGCTCCATTATGATGTCCATAGACTAGAGCCATGCCCCCCATTTTACCTATGATGGGAAGAAGCTAACTAGAAGAAGGGGAAGGAACCACAAGAACATGCGGCACATTCAGGGCAGTCTAATTACTAGGAGTGATGCGATGGTTAGGTGTAACAAAAGAAAGCTGATCAATGGTCACAATCTTCCAATCATGGGTAAAATGCATAACTCTAAAGAGTGTGGACACTACAACTTTCATGGAATTAACATAATCATGTCCTAGGAGCAGATTAAAATCTAAAGGACCTTGGAACACCATAAAATCAATGCAGACAGTTTTCCCTCCTAATGTAATAGGTAAATAAGGAAGGGTCCCTAAAGGTGTAGTAGGCCCACGATTAAAAGCCAGTATCTGATCGATGGATGGCGCAAGCTGAGATGAACCTAAATCTTGCCAAGTAGTTAAGGATAGAATACTAACAGAAGCCGCTTTGTCAACAATAGTGCGAAGAATCCTCCTAGCAGTAACATTCACAACTATCTGGAAAGGAACACTCGAATGAAGACGAGACTTTGTTAGGTTACTCCAGTCAAAGGAAATAACCTCATTACTTGGAGAGGGTTCTGTTGAAAGAGACAAATTTCCTCTTATCAATAATAATGAGAACGAAGCATAAAAACTTCAGTAGGTTTCATTTCATTATCTACTAGAAGAGAAGAACAAGACGAAGATTCGGTCAAAGACACTACTTCAATATTAACACTCTTTGATGAAAGAGTGGGATGGGGTGGAAATGACATCGAATCAACCACTTCACTCTCTAAAGGAAGAGTGGTATCAATTATATATGAAACTAAATTGATCACTTGGTCCACCAGCAAGGAATCGCGGGATAACTTACTATCACTTGTTGGAATCACCTGTTGATGATTAGTAATTGATAGTAAGTTATAAGTCCAGTAACTTACTATCACTTGCCAAAATACATTATAAGTCCATCCCAGAAGTGAAGTGATGAAGAAACTAGGGAATACATGACTATATGCAGAAAACCCATGTATGCACGTAGATATCTCAGGAAAAACCGCGTGTACATCTGTTTATGAGGCAAAAAATCGTGTACAGGAAGAAAAAGAGATAAAAATGAAAGAAAATAGATAAGCTGAGACAAAATTCACACCTATCAGACACTACCAATTAAACATGCCCCTAGACCCAACTCAGAAATAGAGAAATCAGAGCAATTCAAGAACATTGAATGTCGATAAAAACCCCAAAAGGACAACTACTATGAACTCCCCAGCAGAGTCACCAATTCTATTACAGAGAGAAATTCCTATGGCTTGGGGAACCACACTAGACATCTTGACTCCAGAAATCAATCCTTTCCTATATGCAAGAGAAACCAAATATCTAACACTAAAGGATCTTGATTCATACCTTATTCCAGACGGTTGATGTATATCCCCATTGAGTTTTCCTCCCCCTCATTCACGTGGTCCTTCGGGCCAGAATGTCTCTATGAGTCATGTGCATACTTCTGCTACTCACGTAGTGATGTCTTAGAGTCAAATAGCTCTTATTTTCTTAGGAGGTCATATTCCTACTTATGGAGTGTCTCATGGGACAAGTCATGGGACTTCTTATGGACCATATTATGAACCGTAGTATGCACAAAGTTATCCACCTGATGGGTAAAAGTATCAACAACCCGCTTAATCCCCTAATTATGTATTTGTAGCCCCAAATAGTCAAGTTACACCACATTATGGTGCTTCCATGCCACCCTACATAGGTCAAATGGGAGGAGGATACTATGGCCATGGCCATGGTGGTTACGATAATCAGTCCTATGTGAACCAAAATTACCAGGGAGCATCTCATAGACCTATTCAACCTAGGCTCCCTTTCCTTGCAACATTAAATTTACCTAGCTTGTCAAGACTAACAAATGATCTAGTATCTTATGACCTGGCTTGGCCGACTATCCCTACCAAGCTTCCCTTAGACATTCCCAAATTCAAGGGAAAACCAAGAGAAGATCCTAGTGAACATGTGACTACATTTCACCTTTGGTGCTCTTCTAATTCCTTATACTAAGATTCACAAAGTTTAATTTCTTGGAGCATACGCGATTGTATGCAGAAAACCCACGTATGTACATGGATATCTCAGGAAAAACCATGTGTACATGTGACTATGAAGCAAAAACTCACATACAAGAAGAAAAAGAGATAAAAATGAAGGCAAATAGATAAGCTGAAACAAAATTCACACCTATCAAACACTACCAGGAAAACATGCCCCAAGACCCAGCTCAGAAACAAAGAAATCAGAACAATTCAAGAACATTGAATGCTAATAAAAACCCCCAAAGGACAACTACTAGGAAGTCCCCAGCGGAGTCACCAATTATGTTACAGAGAGAAATTCCTATGGCTTGGGTTACCACACTAGATAGTTTGACTCTAGAAATCAATCATTTCCTATATGCAAGAGAAACCAAATATCTAACACTAAAGGATATCGATTCATGCCTTATTCCGGACGGTTGATGTAGATCCCCATTGAGTTTTCCAACTCTAGCTTGAATTGATAAATTGCTTCCTCAACATTCAATAAACAAGACAAGCATGCTATATATAATTGTGTTAGACCTACTCTAGCATATATAATCAATANTACATAGATCAAATATTCATTCAAATACACATTATTGGATAGGAAAAGATATTTCTATTAATATAAAATAGAGATTACAATAGAGACAACCTCAGTTGGCACGCCTACGAATTGGAGAAACTGAGTCCCCCACTTGGGCCTCCACCACTTCAATCCTCCATCTCTCGATAGAAAGCTCACAAGCAAAAGGAAAGCTTCAGAAGAACACAAAAGTGCTCCAAGGGACAAAGGGATGCAAACTCAAGTGTAAGCTCCAGCAACAATGGACTATAGTTTTCTTGCTCGTCAATTCTTCATGCCTTCAATGTATCCAAAGGGTTCCTTATATAGCTCTTCAATGGGGTAATGAAATATTGAATCCGAGTGATATCAAGGAATATGGAAGGCCAGGAGACAAGTGAGTTGGATCCACATCAAAGAAAACTCCAAAAGAATTTGTCCTTTTGCAGACATCCCGATGTATGTAGGTTTAAGGGTCAAATCCATGTATATATGCGATAAAGGGATTAAAAGTCGCATATGGAAATTTTTGCTTGTTTTTAGGGATGATTTTGGAAACATCAAAGGTACAAAAATGGTCCATGGGGTATAAGGAGTCTGCAGAGGGAAACGGAAGGCCATAAAAATGTGATTCACCATGTGGGGTAAAATCAGTTGTAACACCTTGGCTGAAAGAAGCACCTCTCTCTCTCTCTTGGCTATGGAGGAGCTATGGTTCAATGGGAGGATGAATAGATGAGAGGAGGGATGTGGCTGGCTTAAGAGACAAAGGGTCTCAAGGGATCAATGGGGAGCATAACAGTATGCAAGGAAAGAGTTGTTTGAGAGTGACCCCCACCTTTCCTTTTATAGCTTTTTTGAGGATTTTTAGGGTTTTAAGCACTTGGTCAAGGATTTAGCCCCTTTTTTGGGATTTTATCCCCTTCTTCCCTAACTTTAGCTCCTTTTATGGTTTTAGGCTCCTTTGAGGGGTTTTAGCCCTTTTGGGGGGCTTTAGACCCTAGGGGAGTTATTTAGGATCCTTTTTGGGGTTCTTAAGCCCTTTTACTCATTTTTAAGCCTTTTTGAGGGTGCGGGGGTCTAATGGGGTGATACGAGGGTCATGCATGGGTGTCCTTGGGTGCTGTAGGCCATGTAGAGTTGAGTGAGGGATTTTTTGGTTTAACAAGACTGACTCAAAAGTACTGACATAGAGACTATTTTGGCTATAGAGGTAAAACTTCTTCAACTTCCCTTTGAACATTGGGCGGCATGACAAGAGCCTTGGAAGTATGACTAGACCAGACAAACACAGAGTGTGATGGTGGACAATGCATTCTTTTGAAAGACTCAAAGGAGTGATATGACTCATGAAAGTGGATTTTCACGGAGATCGGATGAATACCCAATTGACTGAAATGATATGCAAACAAGTGTCGTGTTCAAAAATAACGACAAACTACTGCCATTTATTTGCAAAATGATTCCCTTCCCATTTTCCCCATCATGATTTATTAGTGCCTCTTTTTGGTTTTACGAGTTCAAAGAGGGTAACAAACACTCATTATAGCTCGTCCGAAGACAATTCCAAACTCATATTTTTTATGAACCTGAGAGAGGAGGGATTCATTCCCAAAATAGGGTTTCTGAATGTTTAATTTAATGATTCCAATGATAGAAAACTTGGTATCATTCATGTTTAAAGAGTCTGAATGACCATGGAAGAAGACTCCATAGGGGTCCTCTTTCATATGATTTAGTCCCTAAGGCCCAAAAAAGTATAAAATAATACCTTAGACAACTCTTCTAGTCATGATTGGCTGGAGTGTTCCTTTTTTGCAAATAGTCCATCCATACCAAAAAATATTAACCTACCTTCAGAGAGATGACTCTTCAAATACTTTTACGAGTATGAAGAAGGAAAGTACTCGAGTATCTTTTCACATTTTAAGAGTTTGAAAAGAGCTTGAAGAAGACTCTATTATAATTTTTCATGTTTGAATCGAAAGCACAAAAAAGTAATAAACTAATCTCAAACCACTTTTCATGTTTTAACTAGAGCACATAAAATGAAAAGTAAGCTTAACACCATCTTACTATTTTTAACAAGCTTGAACATCAGTTGAAAAAATTCTCAAGGATACGTTTCATTTTTTCACAAGCTCAAAACCAATGGGTAAACTATGCTTGAAAAATCCCATTAACATGATATACAGAGGTTGGAAGCTTACCCCCAGCATGATTGCTAGCGAAGCTTACCCCTAGCATGGTTTCTAGGGGCTTGACATGCCCCCAAAGCTTTGTTTCATCTGATGATTCTTCTTCCATACCCAACCTAAAAATCCTGGTTACTAATGTGAAAATGTTCACTAGGGGGGTAGGAAGAACAAGAATTAGGTAGGTGAAAAGAAGGTTCAAGTTCTAACACTAAAGGAAGGACTTGACTCAAGGGAAGGGGATCTGTTTCATGTTTACGCAAGCTTGAAACATAAGGTAACTATGCTTGGAACATGGTTTCATTTTTATGCAAGCTTAAAACCAAAAGGTAAACTATGGTTAAGGAATCGTACTTCATTTTTTAACAGGCTTGAAATAGATAATGAACTATTGTCAGGAATGATTTCATTTTTATGCAAGCTTGAAACCAAAAGGTAAATTATGCTTGAGGAGATCCATTTCATTTTTTAACGAGCTTGACATAGAATGGGAACTTTGCTCATAAGGATCTATTTCATTTTTTAACGATCTTGAAACAGAATGGGAACTATGCTCACAGGCATCTGTTTCATTTTTTAATGAGCTTGACACAGAATGGGAACTATGCTCACAGGCATCTGTTTCATTTTTTAACGAGCTTGACACAGAATGGGAACTATGCTCACAGGAATCTGTTTCATTTTTTAATGAGCTTAACAAAGAATGAGAATTATCCTCACAGACATCTATTTCATTTTTTAACAAGCTTAACATAGAATGGGAACTATGGTCACATGAATCTATTTCATCTTTTAATGATATTGACACAGAATGTGAACTATGCTCATGAACCTAATCCTACCCAACATGATATCCAGAGGTTGGTAGGTTTCCCCCATTACATAAAAGCTAACAGCTTAGCTCCATTATGATGTCCATAGATTAGAGCCATGCCCCCCATTTTACCTATGATGGGAAGAATCTAACTAGAAGAAGGGGAAGGAACCACAAGAACATGTGGCACATTTAGGGTAGTCTAATTACTAGGAGTGATGCGATGGTCAGTTGTAACAAAAGAAAGTTGATCAATGGTCACAATATTTCCATCATGGGGAAAATGCATAACTCTAAAGAGTGTGGACACTATGACTTTCATAGCGTTAACATAATCACGTCCTAGGAGCAGATTAAATCTAAAGGACCTTTGACCACCATAACATCAATACAGACAGTTTTCCCTCCTAATGTAATAGGTAAATAAGGAAGGGTCCATAAAGGTGTAGGTGGCCCACAATTAAAAGCCAGTATCTGATTAGTGGATGGCACAAGCTGAGGTGAACCTAAATCTTGCCAAGTAGTCGAGGATAGAATACTAATAGAAGCCCCTTCGTCAACAATAGTGCAAAGAATCCTTATAGCAGTAACATTCACAACTATTTGGAAAGGAACACTCGAATGAGTATGAGAATCTGTTAGGTTACTCCAGTCAAAGGAAATAACCTCATTACTTGGAGAGGGTTCTATCGAAAGAGACAAAATTTCCTCTTGTCGAGAACAATCAGAATGAAGCATAAAAACTTCAGTAGGTTTTAGTTCATTCTCTACTGGAAGAGAAGAACAAGACGAAGATTCAATCAAAGACACTACTTCAATCTTAACACTCTCTCATGAAAGAGTGGGATCGAGTGGAAATGACATCGAATCGACCACTTCACTCTCTAAATGAAGGGTGGGATCAATTATAGATGAAACTAAATTGATCACTTGGTCCACTAGCGAGGAATAGAGGGATAATTTACTATCACTTGTTGGAATCACCTGTTGATGATCAATAATATTTTTCGACCAACGCGAAGCTTCATCCATGCTTGGACAAAGAAAAGTATGATGCGTAGCCTTGCATATCAAAGAAGGATACAAGTCTTTACCCTTACGACCTTTTACCAATGGGTCACCGGTTGATGCCAACTATAGAGATTATGCCCACACAAGTTGCTCAGAACAGCTTCCGGTGTGTTTGGAATAGCAAAACCTCACGGGGTATAGGTCCCTCTCCCTATATGATTTGCTCTCAGAAAGAGAGTCTCACAAAAAATTTAAATATCTAATTAAATTTCTAAGTCCTTAAAGAAGTAAAACCTATCAATGAACTTTTAAAGAAATTCTAAGTCAATATCTAACTTAAACCTATCTAGAAACTACTAAAATTAATTTAGTAGCTATTAAAACATAAATTTATTTAACAGTCAAAACTAACAAGCTACGAAATTCCTATCCTGTCCAGGAGCATGATTAAGATGAGCATCTAATGTATGAAAGAATAATTATAGTACTATTTATTTAAATAAAATCAAACAAGCAGTAGTATATTGAGCACATCAATATGACAGAGTCAAAATAAAACTATTTGATTATCCATATATTGTTTATACATCAAAATCGCTATCATTACAGTTAATTGAAATAATAATTCGAACAATGAGTAAAAGAAAAATATTTATTAGATTCAAATTCTACTGTATGCATAGAAAAATATTACACGATACAGTCAAGTAAATGAAACGAAGGCACTTCTTATCTCCTCATACTTTGAATTCTTTTCCATAAAAGGTTAAAATAAATTCTCGATACAAATCAAATAGAAATATGGATATTAGTCTCTCTAGATCTGTTTACAAACAAGCATTTCAACAGGAATAGAGCTCCAGAAACATATTCTCTTAGCTCTCTCTCTCAGAAACCTTCCCCCTTTTTTGGTAGTCCAAACTTTTCCTTTTATAAAGGCGATCAACTTCTTAACTGCAACCCGGAATGTTTCCACAAACAGTGCATGATAATCTTCTCATCAAAACATGTGGTGTAAACTCTACGAATTCTTCATTGGCCAATGAAACGATTTTTGTGCACACTAAAGAAATTTAAGCAATCTAGCGATGTTCCAAAAATCGTTCAAACTTCTTTTTTATTATCTCCTTCAGCGATCTCATCTAACCATGTTTCATTCCCATAAGTTATGAATATGAACTTAAGATTTCAACAAATAATCTTAGCACGTGTTGACTGATCTTGGTAAGCTTCTTTCACAGTTGTGTAATTTCGAGTTGACACGTCTTTTAGCATAATGACGAAGGCATTGATGATAATCTTGCAGATAAGAATAACCTTCTTTGTTGGTGAACATTGGGAAACTATTTAATTTCTCAACTTGGTGATATACATGAGCTCGTCTTTCTCACTGATTATTTGCAGTTTGTTGAGAATTTAGAAATGGAGCTATTTTGAGAAACAACTTTCTGTTTAAAACTGTAACAATAAAACACAAATTTGTGCGAGATTCCTTCTTTTGACAACTTGGACCAATCCATGGGCAATTGGAATATTTCAAAATCTCACAATTCGGTGACAAGATGGATCGCATCTACTCTGTAACTATTTTATTTTCTTGCAAACATTAAAACAATATCATGTCAATGATCTGGTAAATTATTCGATGTTGGAATTCATGGAGAATTTATTACTTCAGTTTCTATGCAATGAATAAAGCTGCCAACAATGTAGCATCTTCTATTTTAGGAAGCTCGATCCCCGCCGTAGCATAATGACATTCATTTTTAATTTCACAAGATTATTCCTTCATTGTGTCTTCTTCATTTCTGTCAACTCTTTCGGGCGTTAACAATGATTTAGCAAAAGCATATAACATAATTGCCCGCTTTTAACGATTTGATTACACAATAGGTAGAAAAGATGCTATAATTACAACCACCTCTAATCCTGTCTGACTTGGAAAACATATCTATCTCGGCGATATTTCAAACTCTAGCAATGACTTGATCCATTATTTAATGAATTTTATGAAACAATATTACTTCCTTCCTGTACGACTCATCTACGTGATCCAACCTGTTTAAATAATTTGATTTCCACAAACTGTTTTATGTGAAGAACAGAAGTATTTCCAAGAAAATCAAAGTCTTACCTCATATTAAAATTGCCAACATTAATGTAATGTAAACAAAAGTTTGAATTTATTTTTATGTATATTTTAGCCTTATAAACATATCACTACTTCAGCTTGAATACGATCCACGATTTTCCCAAATTTTTGTTTGTGCTTCACTTTTAATACATGTTCCATTTGTGAAAATAGCATCAAGTTAATTCCATAAGGTTTTATACAAGTTCATGATTTGGAAATATTTATTTAAAAGCCAATGAACTAATATAATATATATATTTAATCATTTACCAAATTTTTTTTGAAGTAAAATATATATATTAAAGGTATACAAAGAATTTTAGAATTATTAATAAAATGTTTATATCATTTAATTGAAACACCAATTACAAGGTAACTTTATAAGGTTATCAAAAAATCAAAGCAAATGATTTAAAAAGCTTAAAATGTAAATGATCTTTTAAATTAATATTATAATTATTTAAACAATTTGATTAATTATTAATCCAAGAAATTACTTTTCATCAAAGACATAGATTTTTTAAAATTAATGATATGTCTTTTAAATATTATAAATAAACATTATATGATTTTTTCTCAATTGTAATGTATAACTATCAAGTTTTATGGAAAATGATTAAGTGTAAATTTGATGAAAGCAAGAGTCTCATGACATTTAGGTTAAATTGAATTTTGGTTTTTTTGTAAGATATGCAGTGCAAATGAATAAAATTGAATTCGAAATCTTCTTTAAATTTGTCAAAGGCATAAATTTTCAAACATAATATCATTTTAAATAAAAG
>LPNX011063786.1:0-63980 GCA_001517045.1 Pseudotsuga menziesii
CTCAGGAACATAAAAAAATTGGACAACTTTATATTGACTTTTTCAAGGAAAAATACATTAAATGTTTAAAAACACTCTCACAAAAAAATACTGAAAAATGACATAATATTGTAACCATTATGCCAAAATGAAAGTAAAAGAGAACATATGATTTAAGTATTCCATTGAATGCTCCATATAATTATTAAATGAAGGGTCCATTTTTTAGAAGAGGAAATATACCTGAAACAAAGTTATGATTCATTCCAATATCGAAAACAATATCCTCTTGCTATGAAGAAGAGCTATTGATGAAGAAGAGCTATTTACATGTAGTTTAACTAGTAGTCACAACAATATGGAGAAGAAAAGTTATACTGCATTAAAACACAGTTTAACTATTGTTTTAGTCATGATTCATTCCAATATCGAAAACAATATCCTCTTCTCCTCTTGCGCGAACACTAGCGTTTTAGCGTCCAACCAGTCTTATATCTCCTCCTTCATTAGGTGCCACAACATCTCCTCGATTCAAACAAATAGGTCCCGGCAATGGAACCATTTGTTGGTCGCTTTTCCCCTCTCGCACGACCTAGGTCTTGCGCAGCCTACCAATCCAACAAATACCCGAGATACCGACCTGATAGAGCAAGCCCCATCGGCCACACCTGCGAAGCAGGCGCAGTCTCACCCAAGATATCTCATAGATGGGTAACCATCGGAACCAAGTTTCTGCGATTGTTGGGGAAGAATAGTCCCTTGGCTCGCAGCGAATGAGCTCAACGAAGGCAACAAGGTGACTGGATAGAGGAGTCGGTTATGTGCGACTAAGCACAACTGTATGTCATCGCATGCGACCTGGCCTTTGGTTTTACCTCGTAGCTGGCGCAACTTGTACAGCACAGCTGATTTCACTTCAACTGACTCTACGACTTAAGTCAAGATTCATAATAGAAATCATACAGAATAATATATATACAGATTCAAGCTAACAATACATTTTGTTCATTCATTTAACGATTGCAAGGAATATCAGAGACTGAAATACATCAAACATTATATGAGCAGCAACTAGCAATCAATCATATAAATATTCACCACATTATCCATTCATTCGAACACAAGAAATAACGTGGAAACCCATCTGGGAAAAACCACCAAGGTGCTCTTCATTTGGCATGAGAGAGGTTACAGCACCTTCCAATCTGCAGGATGCAGACTGATTTTAAGATATGTCTTTAAGTTCAAACTTATGGTTCTCATGCTCTCTGGTTTGCTCTTCTACTCTACTCCTACTCCTAGTGGTATGCTCCCTCTATAGTAAGATTCATGGCTCAATATCCCCTCTAATGCTACCATCCTCTTTCTACATATACTCTCCTTCTGATCGCTATCCCCTTACAACAAAACCAACATCCCCTCTATGGATTACCATTGAACATTAAACTACTACTGAAAGAACTGAACATGGAACAATGAATATCTCACAGAACAACCCTTTTACCATTGCATCCCCCTTATTTATACTAATTTACATGGCCACGTAGGGCCAACTGCATACCGGCAGTCCATTAGCCGTCACCATCAGCCACCCCTCTGGTTACAACTGTGGTGATCATGACTTGGCATAAGGCACTATCGTCCTAACTTACAAATATCTTCTCATACGTGCATAACCATAGGCTTACACCATCTTATACGACCACGATATGGATTCTGCATCTATTGCTTTTCGGTCATTTTCCTCCTTGTATGCTTTCACACTTGCCTTTCCTTTGCCCCGCACTCCTCTTCTCTACCTTTGCGGTCCTTTTCGTCCTTTGCGATATTCCTTTACTTCTCCCGTGCATGCAGTGCAGTTACTTTTGTTGCACGTGTGAATTTCCTCCTTACGCCCCTTTCCCAAGCCAACAGGCCCCCGACACTCACCTGTGGCTCCTCCTAGGCCATAAAGCAAGGGACATACAAGCGGGATGACCTGCATAGCCTCCGCTTAATTTTTTTTTGGGCGGATTTTGCTTCCGCCCAACTTATGCATCATACTACTTGTTTTTGTTTTTTTAAGGTTCTTCTAGGCAACTTTTTCTAGACCTAGGTGCGTCGCAGTATTATGAGACCTGCGCAGCTTGTTTCTTGGTGCCATTTAGTGGATTGGTAACAGAGGCTTCAAGTTCAGAGTTCTCTTGAGCTAGCAATGTAAGCCAATGTGTTTCTTATTGATACCAAGATCCATGCAACCAGGAATGTTGTCTTTGCTCTGGGACTCTCTCATCATCTTATCATAGTCTGGCTCGCATTCCAGCAATGGTGGTTAGTGTCTCATTATGACACAGCAATCAAGGTGGCCTTGGCTCTTCCGCCATTCTCATGCTCCTGGGATTTGGCGTGTGGTTGTTGTAGGCTATTGTGGCTTGCTCTCTTGTTGTTCTTCCTTGAGTCCATTGCTTCTATTGCTTGCTCTTTACCACCATTTTTGCCATAAATATGAACTTTGAATACTTGTCCATATTGAAAATTGGACAAGCCCTACTATTCCTCATGGTGGAGGTGAGTGATTTGCCCCTTTGTGACAAATATCACCTCAGCAGCATAGAGCATAAGTTGGCCTTTGCTCACTGGCCTCTCCGCAGCCCACTAAGAGATGAACAATCCACCTGGAGGGCTGGAATATGCGGCCACCTTTCAAGCCTGCAGACTTTGTGAAAGACAGCAGAGACTGCGGACTGGACCCTGCAGATTTTGTAAAAATGGGCCGGGTATCTGGTCCCTACTAGATTATGCTCTGGTACCACCAGGAGGAACTCTACTCTACTACTCTACTAATAGCCAAGGATGAATTCGTCGAAGTCTTGTCAATGGTTTGAAGCAACTGTGAGATTATCACCATCTTGCTTCTTGCTGACTCTAAACAGACCCGAGATGCTGAAAGCTGCAACAACAGCCTTGGACCTTAAGGCTGCTCGGCACGATACTCCCCAACTCATTTGTATCTGCATCTGGTATTGGAGTAGTAGAACTTAGTGATGAAGGCTTGTCAAAAGTGAACCCCAATAGTATAGGAGAGCATTGGGTCATCTCTTGTGCAGGCTTATCCAGTGGCATTATGAGGACAAGACCCTCATCCTGTGTACCATATTTCCTTCGTAGATATGCTATGAGTATTAGCATCACCACTTTTGGGTAGTGATAGCCGTGAGCACGTGCGGATGGACTGGATGGCCACTGTTACAAACTTCCCCTTAGGTGATCTTCTTTCCATGTTGTCTTGTTCCAAGCGCCAAATCTCCATTGAATCTTGACGCATTTAACGACCTACCAGCAGTTGCCAGCTGTCTTGGATGTACCATCACTTTCTTCATAACCGGTTTGATGGCGGATTTAACGTGCATCATCATTTTCACCTAACTTCGACTTCAGGTTCCACATCCTTATTATGTACACATGGCACTATGGTTGCCTCCAAAATTCAAAAATTTCACAATTCAAACAAAATTCAAAATTTGGCAAAGATTTTTTTTTTTGCGTGTCTTGGTCGCATTTGCTTGCTTTATTTTGGACTTGTTGGTTCTAGGTCTGCTTGTGCAACAGCGTAGACCTTGCCTTGGAATTCCTGCACCATTACTTCTATCTTAGCAACTTCTGCCACAACTTCCTCTGCTTGCACGGCCAATTGCTATACCTGGTCAGACTGTACATGCTCCAACAAGTCCTTCTCTATTGATTGTAATAAGGTTTGAAGCTTATGCTGCATCGACTGAATATGATCTGTGAGCTTTTTTGCTTCTAACTGGAATCCTTCAACCTCAACTTCCCTAGCTTTCTCCTGGTCACGAAGGGTCTGCACTTCCTACTAGAGACTTTTCATCTTTGCATTTTTAATGACTTTTTGTTGGAGAGGCAGCTTTCACATTTCCACCTTTGCAGCACTGATGCGCTCATTTGCCTCTCATATACACTGCCTTATTCTTTCAGTTGCATCATCCTCTAGCAATGTCTCCCAAATGGTCGCAACATTGTCTACGGCCTTTGCACACATTGCCTCTCCGCTTTTAATTTTATCAGCAGCTTCAGACACTGCTGTTCTTCTCTCTTCCAGCACCTATGGGGGTGTACGTGGTATCTGTCGGGCTTGTGGATCATCCAGTTAGCGTTGAAGATCCTACGCGATCTTTGCAAGCCTGGTAACTTTATCCAGGGTGTCTTCATCTGCTTTCCCAGTGTCTGGTGGGAATGTTGCGATGACATTCTTAATAGTATATGCTAACATGACACGAATTTGCTCCTGGGCTAATATTTCTTACTCCTTCTCAGCCAGGAGGTTGGTGTGCTACTGCAATTCCTAGTCTTTTCCCTTCAGCAGGGCCTTATACAGCTTATCCTTCTTTTGTTGTCTTGTTTCCTTGTAAGCAACGCTGTTTTTCCTTACAGAGTTTAGCTGCAGTTGCTTGTTGGATAGTATAGATCTCGTCCAAGAGCAACTTGGAGAAGTCTATCTCGGCGGTACTTTTATCAGTATCTGCGGTTGTCTCTTCTTTCACTTCAAGTGCCATCGTCTGAATGAGTAATTTGATTGGTGGTACCCACGGCGGTGTGAGCAGTGGTATGTTAGGATCAATGTGACATGCTTTGGTGTCCACCGTGTCCTTGACCTTGTTGATAGTTGTTGTTAACTGATTGAGATGGGTCTCAACTTGAGCAGCAATGCTCTCTTACTTGGCCCTTATTCCACCAAAGTTATCTTTCACAACTTTCGCTACCGCGTTGGCCAGTTCTTGAACCTCATCTTCCGTTAAGGTAGTTGTGTTTGTTCTTTTGTCTTCTTTCAGCTTCTTCCACGATGATTGAGCTTCCTTAGGCTGCACGCGAGTCTGCTTTTGCTCTCCACCAGGTAGCTGCTCTAAAGGATGGTGATCCGAGTCCTCTGTATCATCATCATCTTCCATGTTTTATTGCGATGGATCCCCTTGGGTATCATCACCTTCCTGCTCTTCACAATGAACTTGGTAAATTGGTGGTTCTTCTACATTCTGCTCTTCAGGAAGTGGCTCTGCAAGTGGGCCACGCCATTCCTCCATCCAGAGCTTGAAAATTGCATCGACATCGTCATTGGTTACTACGAATCTGGCTTGATGTATTTGTCGAGGTGGATCTTTTATAGGCAACATATTTATATTATGCACATCAGCTTCAAATTTGAAAAAAGAAGCATACCTGTGCACAGCTGTGGTCCGGAGCCTGTGAATTTTTTGGACAACTTGTCGTAGGGCCTCTGCATGCATGAAGAATACAATGTTGTTATCCTACTGGTCTTTGTTGTCTGTCTTATCTTCCCATAAGTTCTGGTATATTGCCCCTAAGTAATACATTGGAGCATTCACGTGTACATAGTCTGGAGGGTCAACTTAGAGAGTGAAGGAAATCAAAATTAGTAACCAAGAATAGTAGAATTTGTGATCATCCCTGTGCTAAGCTAGCATCACATCGTCGAATAGTGTGTTAAGCAAGTACCATGACCAGTTGAGATTTTCTCCTCGCGCCCATAAATCTGCAATTTCTACTACCGCTGCTGAGCACTGCATTGGTATCACCTTATTAAATTATTTACAGGATAAAATATTTACAGCAACATGGACACTTTTGTCCTGGATGGGCCCAAGCAAGTAGCCTCGTCCTGCTCGCTAAAGGTTGTATTTCTGCTTGATGGGTTTAGTGTTGTGCTTAGTCAGGTAAGGAAGAGGATCTTTGCCTTCAGTTGGGAGTCCTATTAGTCATCCTATTAATTCAGCATTAACCAAATATGTTTGATCCAGCCATAAGTATTCTCTATGAAAACAGACCAGTAACTACTTTACATATGTATTGACTTGCAAGCTGAGGCCAAAGTGAGGCATGAAGAGCATGTTGGTTAATCCTGCAGCGGCCAGTCCCTCGGCCCACTTCTATGGCCTAAGTACCTTAACATTACATGTAGCAGCCTAGGTTGTGTCCATGCAGTCTTTTATCTACAACCCCTCTTGTTGTCGAGTGTCGTAGGCTTGAAACTTTAGAACAACTACATTGGGGAGGATATCTTTCAGCACAGTCACGCCGACAGTGAGGCATGGTGCAATCAAAGTGGTCACCGAATTTATTGGAAGATTTATATTGGCTGCACCAGGTCTTCTTGGTCGAACGTAACACAGAAAATTTGGGTCAGCTTGCTCTTCCTCTGGTTATGTTTGTGGTTGTGAGGCTTCATCGCTACCAGCATTTGATTGCTCAGCAACATGTGCCTTTCCTCGTTAATCTGGAGTGGCTAGGGCCTTACGTTTCTTTTTTCTCGGTTGTGGTGGTGCAGATGGCTCACCTGCAATATCTGGTATTCCCTGGATTGGGTTTGGCACAGGACGCGAACTAGGGGTTGGAATTGCTTGTGGATTCCTTGTTTTGGCCATTGGTTGGATCTCTTGCATTTGTTGCAATTGTGGAGCTTCAGCTGACTCGGTTTCTAATTCTTCATCAATGAGGCAACTAGAGATGATAGTGGCTTCTGATGCATCACTTTCACTAGGAATGTTAATTACCATGGGCTCGAGTAGAATGGAGGACAAGTGACAGGATGCAGTTCTGCAATGGCTTGGCTCCTGTGTTCACTGTGCGTAACGGAAACTGCTTGATGCAGAGTTGAATATTTAGATATTGCACAGTGTTATTCAATCATTGTTTGACAGGATATTTAGGTCTAATCACTATCTCGGGTTGCCTTTTCCAATGCTTTCTTCATTAACTTCTGCAACTGGATTTTTGGGTTGTACCTGTCAGACTAGTTATGGTAATTAGTTTCCAAGACAGTTAACGAGATGTAACAGTAAGCCACCCTTCTCCTCATACTTCCTTTATTTAATTCCACACAGGTGTTCCAATCGTACAAATATTTAGCATGGATATGTTGGTTAATGCAATCCAGCTTGTCATTCCTTCTTTTTGGATCGTTTGGCCCCTTCTTGCCTTATTCCTTACATGCTTTAGGTCGTCTGCTTTGGCATATGCAATGATATGACCATTGGGCATTTTATTCTGCATGCTTTCTGTTGTTTTTGTCACAATCCTACAACAGAATAGTTTACATTGTTTATCCATTTTTTTTTACACGTGTCGTGATAAGGTTTCAGGCAACTACCGTTCACCAAACTCACGACGTGGGTACCATCAACTTTTGTGGAGTTGTGTTGTTCCCATACCCATAGTTTGTGTGATGGTATATGGCCTTAACTAAGTTTCCTTTAGCTTGTGAGGGTGTGCGAATAGTCTGCTATCATAGTGTAGGATAAGTCTTCCTTCTGTGGATGGCTTCACCCTGATATATTGGTAATACCATGATGGCAGCTGTTGTTGAATTGGCTTAGTCTATAATCTCAGAGGTATCCTCATCCCTTCTAAGTCTTCCACCCTTCCATTTCGTTCTGATCTGTTGAGAGGGAAGAGAGTCTGGTATTGCTGCAGGAGATTTGTGATTTGTACAACTGCTTCATCCTATGATCGCTTTTGTAATACTCTGTAATCTTTAATTTTTTCAACTGTTTTTGGTCCGTTGAATCTAATCGGGTTATCTTCTTCATCCCTTGGTATATTGTCTTGCTGAGGATCTACACTATGTTGGTGGGCCTTAGCATCATTGGTCTTCTTTATTATACCCCCCTTTTCTTTCTGGATTGTATCATGAACTATAGGGTGTTTGTTATTATCCACAACTGTATGTGCACTCTGTTGGGTTTCTTGTCACAGGTGCTCAGGGTTATCACAGGTCTTGGGTGCCATATCCAGAGTGTATGTGAAACTCTAATACGTGGGTAAATCCCTTGATTCATTCTCCACCCATCACACAGACCTTGTAACTCTTGCACACATTCTCATTGAGACTTCATGTAATCTATTTTTCCAGTTCTCTAAATCTTCCCCTGAATCAGATGTACATAAACTCGTGCACTTCAAACTTAGGTTCACATATGCCGTTGGACTGATATGATCTTCGTGCATAGATATAACATTGTAGATTTGATCGAGATAATCAGCCTACCCCTCATTATAAATAGGCTCAACATATATTTGTCCCTGAAATGGATCAATGGGTGAGACTACTCTCATTTCCTCATCTTCAAAAGAGAGTATCCTTTTCTTGAAATTTATAATTGTTTGATTGTTTATAGCTCAATCTATCCCTAGTAGTGTAGGGAAAGGATTTGTATAATCCACAATGGTGATGACCTCAAAGTCTGCATATGTGCACAATCCTTCAACATCAACGATGGCATTGCTCAATCATCCAATGGGTAGTACCTTCACCTAATTTGCAAGGCGCAGCTGGATATGAGACCAGTCCAAGTGCGACTTTCCCATGCTTTCCCATGTCATAATCACTTATTTTCACATTCATTCTCAATTTGTGACCAGTCTTACATTTTCATCGCACCTAGTTAAATTTCTTCACAATTTGCGGCTCTATAGGGATCTCATTTATTATTGATTGTAGCTTTGCAATAGCATCTTTATCTTGGATTAGCATCAAACAACTTGATAGAAAAGGTCTCAACTTACTAACCTCAGTTGAAGCCTTCTTCTGCAATAGGTGTTGGAACCATTTAGGCATGTCCTTGACTTCTACTGAAGCTGATGGTATGTCAGGGCTTATGAAGTCTGATTGCACATCCCAGAATACTTCTTTCTATTTTTGGCTGATGGATGATTCCTTTTTCTGCGCTACCGGCCTCACTTGTGGCTGTGGTTGTTCTTGTTGTTTATCATGTTCTGCTCCAGTTGTCGCACCTCCTCTAGTTACGACAACAATGTTTAGGTCTCGCGGCTCAGCCAGGATCATCTGGACATTCACATTTGCATTCAGGTTTGGGTTTGGCGGGGGGTTAGGTGCGGCAACGATCTTTGCTTGCCACTTTGCAATCAGTCGAGGACATTGTTCAATGTTATGATCTTGCCCCTTACAATATGAGCATGTTCTTGCAGGCTCTAAACAATATCTAGGAAAGTGACCTAGTTGTCCACAGTTATAGCATGTAACTGGACCTCTTCCCCTACCAAATCCTCCTCCACCACCTTGTCCTCTAAAGTTTCCACCACCCCTTCCCTGTTGGTGTAGCTGTTGTGGTGGGTATTGGTTCTGTTGGTAGTTTTGCTGATAGGGGTTTTCTTGCCCATATGGTTGTTGGTACTGATTGGCTAGGAACTATGCAGGTTGATATGAGGCTTGCGCTTGTTCAACCTAGGGGAACCCCTCGTTTTTCATTAAGTATGTATCAACTGTTTTTTCTTTCAAGAGCTGATATGCTCTATAGTCTTTTTCCTCATGCCCTATAGATTTACAAAATTTACAAAATAAGTTTGCAGGAGTACTTACAAATTTTTTCAAATACACACATTCTTCATCACAGTGGCCTCTTCACTGGCATTTATGACACCATGGTAGCACTTGGTCGTTTAAGGGGTTAGGTGCACCGGATGTGACATAATTCATGAAGGTCAGACAATTATCCTTGGTGTGTCCGTACATTATACATTTTGTGCACCATAAGTCCTCTTGTGCTTCTTTTCCCTTTTTGATATCCTGAAGTTGTAGTGTGAGGATGGCTAGATGCAACTGAATTTGTACCATTCCTGCGACACCATCACCAATAGGAGAGGCTTCTAGCTTCATGGCCAGCTCCAATGCTTCTGTCTATGACTCAATATTTTGCTACATCAATGGCCCACGGATGTGTGGTAACAGAGAAGCAATGAACCACTCCTTATGCTTTACATCAGACATTTAAAAGCATACTTTGGCCATCAACGTCCTGAATCATTGATCAAAATACCACACAGTTTCTGCTGGAGCATGTTTAATCTCCTTAATCTCGGTAATACATTGTGATTCTAATTTAGGTTTTCTAAAATCATAGATCATTGCAGCTAGGATTTCTTCCAGGGACTTCTGCGGCGTTCCAGCTGGTTTGGCACAAAATTTCATGAACCATTCAAGGGCACGACCCCTTAATGTCGTGATCATCTGCGCTTTCTTGACGTCAACACCATGGAACAAACATACCTTCCACATAGCTTCACATAGGAACCAATGTTGCTTGGGGTCTTCCATTCCATTTCCATTAAATGTAGGTAGCTGGACGTCTGTTGCAGCCATTGGGTTAGTGTTCGGTCTTTCTGGAACAGGATTCAACAGTGTTGCACCTTCCTACTATTGATGTATATGTAACTTCAAAATGTATTCACTTGTATATTTCATGTATCGTACCCCGATGTTTATTCCGGGAAGTATCTATAATATAATTGAGTCATGTCATTCCCCAATGTTCCTATCAGGAGGTTCTATAATGTAAACAAGTCATGTCAAGTCATTGTGGGTAATCCTCCTATTGATCAAGGGTTAAAGTCCCCGCAGTTTCGGGGCACTAGGGTTATTAGAATCTCCTAGAGAAGTCAGCCATAGTAGTTTATTGTCAAGTCAGGAATTAGTATAAATAGAGAGTGAGCCTCTCTATTTATCACACACTCACTCACACTTAGTTGTAGCGCATAGTTGAGGAAGAAGAAGACACTGGGGCTAGGAATAAAGAGGCTACTACTGTCAGGAGATCATCTTACTGTTTTGGGGTTTTACTTTTGGTGCTAATTATATCTCTGAGGAAGTTGCAAGGTTTTCTCCGTTTATGGTTTCCCCGAGGAAAAACATTGTGTTCATTGTCTCTTTTGTTTGATTGTTGTACTTGTTATTCTCTCAGTTAAATATCCTAACATAATGCTAGCTTGAATGATAAAATTCTAACATGGTATCAGAGCTAACTTGAGAAGAAGACATTGTGCAGCTGTGGGAACTAGGGCTTCCTTATTTGTGTATCTATCTCCATATATTTTCAGCAAAAGAAGGTTGGATTAACTCTCCTCCATAGGGCGCATCTTTCCGTCAAAGAAGAATCCAATTCTGAGTTTTTTCAGTTTTGGACCCAACACTGCTGCTGGAAATTAGGGATTTCCATAGAAGTGGAATTTTTTAGTGACCTCAGGCTTGGATTGATCTACTCCTCAAAATCAAAGTTTAGAGATCAAGATAAAATCATTTGGTTGGACAGAACTCCGGAAAATCCAATCCCGAATCTACTCCTAAACCAGCACTGCAGAATTTCAGCTCCAAATCCAGATCCAACATCTTGTCCTAGTAAGATCTAAATATTTTGTATTTCCGTTTGAGGTTCTCAGTTAATATGTCTCATCATTCCAAGATTGATGAAAAGCTTGAGGGAGCTGATAACTTCCAATCCTGGAGGTATAGGATCTCCTTGGTCCTAGAAGAAAATGAGTTGGACTCCTATATCAATGAGGAGGTTCCAGTTCTAGAAGGAGATGAGGCTAAGGCCTTACACAAGAAGAAGTTGGTCATGGCTAAGAGGATTATTGCTGATTCAATCAAGGATCACCTCATACCACAGGTGTCCTCCCTAAAGACACCTAAAGCTATGTTTGATTCCCTGACCAAACTATTTGAAGGGAAGAACATAAACCGGAAGATGACTCTGAGAAACCAACTGAAGAATGTGAAGATCCAGAATGCAGAGACCATCGAATCTTACTTTACAAGGGTCTCTTAGATCAAGGAACAACTAGAAGTAGTATATGAAGAAGTGGAGAATGCAAATATTGTGATGACCACCTTGAATGGTCTCCCTAGATCATGGGACTCCTTTATTCAAGGGATCTTTTCTAGAAAGAAGTTACCCAAATTTAGTAGACTATGGAAAGAATGCTCTCAAGAAGAAGCTCGGATAGAAGCTCAAGAAGAAAAGATGGGAAGTGAAGATCAAGCTCTCACAGTTCACTCCAAGAAAAGAAAAAGAAGTTCTCATCACTCTAGAGGTAAGCATTTCCATAAAAATAACACTAGAAAAGATTTGTCTAGAAGAAGATGTTATACATGTGATGAAGTAGGACACTTTGCAAAATATTGTCCTAAAAGACAAAATAAGAAAAAGGGAAACAAGAGAATACACCATGCTCATGCTGTAGAGGATGATGAACCCTCCACAAAGAGAATTTGACAAGAAAGTGATGATTCTTCAAGTGATGAAGAATATGTCTTGATTTCTGCTCTCACGGGAAACATCACACATGGAAGCAATGATTGGCTTATAGATAGTGGGGCTTCCAAACATATGACAGGATTCAAAGAGTCCTTTGTAAAACTTTCAGAACATGAATCACCTCACAAGGTGAAACTTGGAGATGATTACCAGTATCCAATAAAAGGTAGTGGGGAATCCTCCTATAAGCTAGACTCTGGAAATTCTATGAAGATGCAAGATGTTTTGTTTGTACCAGGACTAAAGAAAAACCTCCTCTCCATATATGCATTAGATGCAAAAGGCATGAGAGTTGCATTTATAGATGGCCAAGTTATCATGTGGCCAAAGGGAAAGATTATTAATGATGTATTAGTGATTAGGGAACAAGATGGAGGTCTATACAAGTTGAAGGGCCATCCAAAACAAGCTTTGGTACATGAAACAGTAGATCCAAATGAAATTTGGCATAGAAGGCTTGCACATGCGCATTACAGAGCACTACCACGTGCTAGCAAAGCTGTTGAAGGTCTTCTAGAAATTCAACCAAAACATGATGGAGTCTACAAAGGATGTGCAAAAGCAAAGAATACAAAGAAGACATTTCCAAGTAGCGAGAGCAAGGCAAAAGGAATATTGGAAATCATTCACTCCGATGTATGCGGTCCAATGTCATCAAGCTCATTAAGTAGGTATGTATACTATGTTTCTTTCATTGATGAATTTTCTAGGAAGAAATGGATTTACTTCATGAAGAACAAAGATGAAGTATTCAAAAAGTTCAAGGAATTCAAAGCCTTGATCGAGAACCACACTGAAAAGAAGATCAATACCTTTCGATCAGATAATGGCGGAGAATTCACATCAAATGAATTCAAAGAGTTATGCAAAAACTCTAGGATTAAGAGGGAGTTTTCCACTCCATATAATCCACAACATAATGGGATTGCAAAAATGAAGAATAGAACTATCATGGAAGCTGCAAGAGAAATGCTTCATGATCAAGATCTTCCTATGCATCTATGGGAAGACACTGCCAAAACAGCGGTGTATGTACAGAACCATACTCCACACAGAGTGCTCAAGAACAAGACACCTGAAGAAGTCTTTTTCGGCAAGAAACCAGAAGTCAGCCATCTCAAAATATTCGACTATCCAGTGTACATACACATTCCAAAAGATAAGAGGACAAAATTTGATCCTTCAGGAAAAAAGGGCATATTTGTGGGATACTCTGAAATCTCGAAGGATTACAATATATACTTGCCAGGGTTCAAGATGATTGACATCAGTAGGGATGTAACATTTGATGAAGACTCAGCTTACAACAAATCCAGAAAGAGGCCTGCTGAAGATCCTGAAGAAACAGAAGCACCCAGAATTCATGACACAACCATGAACAAAGAGTATCAAGAAGAAGATCGGGAAATAGAAGAACCTCAAGAACCTATAGATCCACCTCAAGAGAAGAATCCTCATAAAAGGAAACCCGCCAGGGTACGAGAAGCTATCCCAGGTGTGGAAAGATATGGGGCTCCAGAAGAGAATCACAGAGAAAGAAAGAGGACCAAGTCCTGCTCTGGTTATGTAGCCTTATTATGTTAGTTGATCGATAAAGAACCTTTCAATTATGAAGAAGTGGTAGAATAGAAAGAATGGAAGGATGCTATGATCGAAGAGTATCAGTCGATCATGAAGAATGATGTTTGGGAAGTTGTCCCAAGACCGGAAGGGAATTCTATTGTAACTTCCAAATGGATCTACAAGATCAAGCATGCTACAGACGGTAGCATAGAAAAATATAAAGAAATATTTGTTGCACGTGGTTTCTCCCAAAAAGAAGGAATAGATTATGAAGAAGCGTTTGCACCTGTAGCCAGATACACTTCCATCATATCAGTACTTGCTCTGGCTGTAGTGATGAAATGGAAGATACACCGGATGGATGTCAAGACTGCGTTCTTGAATGGTATAGTGGAAGAGGAAGTGTATGGGGAGCAGCCACTCGGTTTTGAGACACATGACAGGGAGTCTCATGTGTGTAGATTGAAGAAAGCCCTGTACAGTTTGAAACAGGCACCCAGGACATGGTATGATAGAATTGACAGCTTTCTATCTAGTTTGGGATTTACCAAGAGTAAAGCAGATTCCAACCTTTACTACAAGGTTGAGGATGGAAACCCAGTGATGCTCCTATTGTATGTAGATGATCTGTTTGTAACAGGTATGGATGGGTTGATTGCTGATACGAAGAAGAATCTTGTTGCTGAGTTTGAAATGAAGGACTGGGGTATGATGCATTATTTTCTAGGCATGGAGGTGTGGCAGAATGCAGATGGAATTTCCCTGGGACAAGGGAAATATATGGTAGAGATCCTGAAGAGATTCAGGATGATGGACTGCAAGGCCATGACCACACCTATGGCATCAAACCTGAAGCTATTGAGTGATGCTTCATCAGAAGCGGTTGATGCCACGATGTATCGTCAGATGATTGCGTCCTTGATGTACCTGATGAACATGAGACCAGATATTTTCTTTGTTGTGAACACCTTGAGCCAATTCTTGATAGATCCGAGACATGTTCACTTGATTGCTGCAAAGCATATTCTAAGGTACCTAAGGGGTACAATTGATGATGGGCTCAAGTATAAGGCGAGTCAGAAGATTAACCTGGAGGGTTATGTTTATTCAAATTGGGATGGCAGTGCCATCGATAGGAACAGCACTTCAGGGTGTTGCTTCAGTATGGGATCAGGTGTGATCTCTTGGTTTAGCAGGAAGCAATCCTGTGTGGCACTGAGTACAACTGAAGTAGAGTATGTTGCAGCTTGTTCAGCTAGTTGTGAGGCAGTATGGCTAAGGAAGCTACTGTCTGATTTATTTGATCTCCATTTGGATGCTACTTGTATATTGCGACAACCATAGTTGTGTGAATTTGTCGGAGAACCCGGTGTTCCAAGACAAGTCGAAGCATATCAAGATCAAGTATCACTATATCAGGGATATGGTGCAGAGAGGAGCAGTGAAGCTCTAGGTATGTTGCGATGGACGAACATATAGCTGATGTGTTGACGAAGCCATTAGCCAGAGTGAAGTTTGAGTACTTCAGGGAGAATCTTGGTGTTCTCCAGATCAATATTTCCCCCAAGGGGAAGTGATGAGTCCGTGAGCCATTCTGTCATGGTGAAAGGCTTGCTTCCTTCCATGTCAGATGTGAGTGCTGAGACATTCTAATATGACTATAGGATTGGTTCCTACATGATAAGATATAAGGGCTATTTCCCATCTCTGAATGGAGGCACCTGGTTAGTTACCAGGAACCCTCAGTCCAGGAGTGAGTGCCTTTCTGACGAGTCAAGGTCACATGTAAGTGCTGTGCCTTTCCACATATGATAGTAGTTGTGTCCTATCATGCTGGTGGATCTGAGTGTTGTGCCTTTTCATAGATGATAGTATCATGTGTACTATCATGCTGGTGAATGTGAGTGTTGTGCATTTCTGAGGATTCAAGGTTAGATTTGAGTGATGTGCCTTTCTAACGAGTCAAGGTCAAATGTGAGTGTTGTGCCTTTTTGACGAGCCAAGGTTAAATGTGAGAGCTGTGCCTTTCTGACGAGTCAAGGTCAGATGTGAGTGCTGTGCCTTTTCACAGATGATAGTAGTTGTGTACTATCATGCTGGTGAATGTAAGTGTTGTGCCTTTCTTACATGATGTTGGATATGTTCCTCTCATGGTTAGATGTGAGTGTTGGCCATTCTGACTTAGGGTCATATATAAGCGTTGAAGAAGACCTACAAGGAGGCTAGCCCTACAACCAGCATGAAAAAGGGATGGCTCTGTAGAACTTCCTATGATGAGAAGAATCATGAGATAGCACCTATGATGATGACCCAGTGATGATCCAGATCGAGTGATGATTTAGATCTAGTGATGATGTCTCTGAGATGATCTAGATCGATTGATGATCCAGATCCAGCAGTGATGATCCAGATCGAGTGATGATTTCTTCGAGATGATCCAGATCGAGTGATGATCCAGATCCAGCAGTGATGATGTCCCCGTGATGATCCATATCGAGTGATGATCCAGATCCAGTGATGATGATCCAGATCCAGTGATGATGATCCATATCGAGTGATGATCCAGATCCAAGATGAAGATGACTTGAAGATGAATATGAAGAGATGATCCAGAGAAGAAGACCAGTGATGACAAATTGTGTCGAGAGAATACCTTCCTAGTTAAGAGGGAGTGTTGATGTATATGTAACTTCAGAATGTATTCACTGGTATATTTCATGTATCGTACCCTGATGTTTATTCTGGAAGTATCTGTAATATAATTGAGTCATGTCATGCCCCGATGTTCCTATCAGGAGTTTCTATAATGTAAACAAGTAATGTCAAGTCATTGTGGGTAACCCTCTTATTGATCAAGGGTTAAATTCCCCGCAGTTTCGGGGCACTAGCTGGGTTATTAGACTCTCATAGAGAAGTCAGCCCTAGTAGGTTATTGTCAATTTGGGAATTAGTATAAATATAGAGTGAGCCTCTCTATTTATCACACACTCAATCAGACTTAGTTGTAGCGCATAGATGAGGAAGAAGAAGACACTGGGGCTAGGAAGAAATAGGCTACTGCTGTCGGGAGATCATCTTACTATTTTGGGGTTTTACTTTTGGTGCTGATTATATCTCTGAGGAAGTTGTGGGGTTTTCTCCATTTATGGTTTCCCCGAGGAAAAAAATTGTGTTCGTTGTCTCTTGTGTTTGATTAGTGTACTTTTTATTCTCTTAGTTAAAGATCCTAACATAATGCTAGCTTGAATGATAAAAATCTAACACCTTCGCACTAGTTCCTTAGCTAGTGATATCCGCATTAGGGGTCCTTTCAGGGGATGAGACTCTAGATCTCGTCTCAGACGATATTTCTGATGTTATATAATTGTGCTCTAAACCCGAGGTCTCGTCGGAGCTCTATGGATCTTTAGGTCCTTCCAAAATCGGGCTATAGTCCTCCTCTTCATCACAAGACCCTTCGTCTTCGTACGACCGAATTTTGTGTTCACTTCCTTCGAACAAAATAGGATTCCATCGACCCCTTTTGTTTTTCCTTCTCTTTCCTGATCTGAATCTTCTCCCACTCCTTAGGACTCCATCCTCAAGTTCAGGTTTTGTTCTTCCGGGGAACATATCCACGCACTCTCCCCATGTTCCAATTTGTTTGTTAGTGACATATCCCCCTCCTAGACACACGGCTCAACTATCCAAGTGCAAAAGACCCTTCTTAGAAGCAAGTAATTTTATCCATGTACTTATATTCAATAAGTATCTCCTTTGGGGTCCTTGAAAGAAATTTATTTCAGCTTCACTATATGAAGTTATAGTATCTACTGTAAACTCAGTAATATACCCTTGCAATATACTATCAACCCAAAAATCAACAGCCCTAGAAATAAAGTTACTTACACGGGTTACTTCCTAAATTAGCTGGTCGTTCCACTCACTGATCTCCGTTGTCTGGAAATTGGCCTACCTGGATGCCAATCCTACTAACCATTCATGTAGTAGAATGGGGAACTCAGCAAAGAAGATCTCATGAATATCAGAGTATATATATTCATCTAACCATATTTCTGCACTGAACTGTGTCCCTGTGCTCTCCTCTTACGCGAACACCATCGTTTTAGCATCCAGCCAGTCTTCTATCTCCTCCTTCGTTGGGTGCAACAACATCTCCCCGATTCAAACAAATAGGTCCTGGAAATGGAACCATTTGTTGGCCGCTTTTCCCCTCTCGCACAACCTAGGTCTTACACCGGCCTCCGATCCAACAACTACCCGAGATACTAGCCTGAGAGAGCAAGCCCCATCGGCCACACCTGTGAAGCAGGCGTAAACGTCTCACCTGAGATATCTCATAGATGGGTAACTGTCGGAACCAAGTTTCCACGATTTTTGGGGAACAATAGTCGCTTGGCTCACAGCCAAGGATCTCAACGAAGGAAACAAGGTGGCTGGAAATAGGATTCGGTTATGCGGGACTGAGCATAATAGTATGTCGTTGTGCATGACCTGTCCTTCCATTTTACCTCGCAGCTAGTGCATCTTGTGCGGCGCAACTGATTTCACTTCAACTGACTCTATGACTTAAGTTGAAATTCATAACAAAAATCATACAGAATGATATATATACAGATTCAAGCTAACAATACATTATGTTCATTCATTTACTGAATGCAAGGAATATTAGAGACCGAAATACATGAAAAATTATACAAGCAGCAACTAGAAATCAATCATATAAATATTCACCACATTATCCATTCATTCGAACACAAGAAATAACGTGGAAACACATCTGGGAAAAACCACCAAGGTTCTATTCATCTAGCATGAGAAAGGTTACAGCACCTTCCAGTCTACGGGATGCAGACTGATTTTAAGATATGTCTTTAAGTTCAGACTTATGGCTCTCATGCTCTCTAGTTTTCTCTTCTACTCTACTCCTACTCCTAATGTTCTTCTCCCTCTGCAGTCAAATCAATGGCTCAACAACCCCTCTAATGCTACCCTCTTTTTGTCAAAATCACGAGGTCCAAGCCTTTCAACATTCAACATGCCAGCATGCCTCCTTCTTCTTGGCGTATTATTTTTGCATAACGTATTTCTTGATCCAATAGGATATTGGTGGCCACCCACCTATTCCACTTGGATCCCCACCGTTGTTTCTTTCAGTTTTCCAGTTTCCTTAATTGTAGCACAATTTACTATTTTTGGCAGTTTTTGGGTCCTAAATTTCCAGAGCCGTTTTGAGGCCCTAAACGACGTTTTCTAGGCATCGAATGGTCAGACAAATATGAGTCCATTTTGGACTCAATATTTGTTGTTTAAGGATGCATTGCTTGAAGAGATCTTTCTAACGATGTATCATGCACGTTAAATGAAGGTAATATGCCAAAGTTACGACCCCAGGAAATCGATGTACCAAGTTACCCAACGGGGCCCACATTCTGGCGTTTCACCTCCTAGGGTTAGGTTTTTGGATGTGTAGGGTTTCCATTGTTTCTCAATAATATATAGGCCTTCGAGCCTCATTGTAACACAGATTTCAGAGGCATGTAGCCGCCACATCTCTTCTCATAGATAAGCTACCAGCACTCTAGCTAGTCTCTTTCCATTCTGTATAATGTAAACAAGTTTCAGTTCTTTGATTAATGAAATGAACTGTTATTTCCGCTGCATATTTGTTTCTATGGTTATTTGTGTATTCTGTTGCGCTCCTGCATAAATCCGGATCAGTGGTATCAGAGCAATCTGCTCTTTCTCGATCCTTCTTTGCATGTCCCTAATGAGGGCAAGATATAAAGAGTTAGGGTTCGATCTGGTTGAACCTTTGCAAGATTAGCCTCGCAAATATTGATGGCCTCCCATGGGGGATGAAAATAAAGATGAGGGCACAGAAGATCCTATCAAAATGTTGCTCGAGGAGGCCCTTGAAAAACAAAGGAATGCGATGATGGATAACTTCGCCCAGTTCGTTCAACGACTTCCCACTGGAGGTGCATCTGCGTCTAGGAGCCACTCTGGAGGTGCAACCCCTTTTAAGGTACAAGTAAACTTCAGCATTCCCATATCTAATGGCCGAATAGATGCAGATGACGCAGATAGATGTTTGAATCTATTAGAATGATATTTCTCGATTCAGGACTTTTTCGACTGGGAAAAGATTACTTTTTCACTACTCAAAGCCACCCCGCATGCCAAGGACTGGTGGGAAACCTACTGTGAGAGAAAGGATAAGGAGGAACCCTGTCTAGTCTCGATCATACCCACTTGGAGTTCATTCCGAGATGCCATAAAGGGACAATATTATCCTGTGGGGAGCTATGAGGACAAGTAGATACAAATGGAATATGCTGTGGCAGCAATGAGATCAAGATGTGCATGAGATGACGAATCTGTTCCATACCCTATGCACCAAGTTGGGTATCAAAGATTCAGAAAAACATTTGGTGCTAAAGTACTGCAGTTCTCTGCACAGATACATTCAGGAGGAAACTGAGTTCCTCGACATCTCCTCGCTTGGTACGGCATACCGGTATGCTGCCAAAATTGAGAAAAAATTCAAACATAAAAAGAGAGACTTTGGATCTGCTAATTAGAAGCAAGTGAAAGGTGCCCCCAAACCGCAGAACCAAGGAATCAACCAAGGCATGATGACTCAAGACAACTTTCCAAATACACAAGCAAAGAACAACACTACGAAGCCGAAGAAGGAAGTGGGAAAGTGGTGTGAGTTCCATAAGAGCCCCACTCACAACACTAGTGAGTGTCGGGCCAAGCAGTCACTAGTGGCCGAGATAAAGGATTTCGAATCAGATGCATACTCTGACACTGAATCAAAACCCAAGAAGGGGAATCACAGAGGGAAGAATATTATCAATGCAGATCCCAATGCCACCGTTGCCACCATAAAGATCCAAAAGGAAGAACCAGAAAATTCAAAGGAGGAGGAGCGTCTTTTCCACTCCCAGATGTGGGTAAAGGGTTCCGCGCTACAGTTCATTGTCGACAGTGGGAGCCAAAAGAACCTCATTTCAGCAGAGGTCGTGAAGCGGTTGGGATTTTTTACCACAACACACCCACAACCGTACACCATCGGGTGGCTTCACCAAGGACGGGATCTCTGCCTCATCTAGCAGTGCCGCCTTCCCTACAACATCAAGCCCTTCACCGATGAGGTATTATGTGATATTGCTCCTCTTGATGTTTGTGATGTATTATTGGGTCAACCATACTTATGGAAGCAACATGCTGTGTATGAGTCTCGGCCTCGTGTTGTTATTATTATGTTGGTAAATAAGTTGTACAGGATACCAGAGGTACCACCTCTAGCCTCTATCTCTTTGGTTACTGTAAAACAATGCAGTAAGCTCATTTCCAAAACCAAGAAATTTGTTTTCTTGATGATTCACCCTCAGGGAAAGAAGAAGATCATGGCTAGGACCTCCAAAAGGGTCCCATCCGCACGAAAACAACAAATGGACAAGGTCATGGAGGAGTACCAGGACATATTCACCTCACCCACAGGGGTTCCTCTGCACTGTCAGGTCAAGCACCACATCGATCTGACCCCAGGTGCATTGCTGCCCAATGGACTGATCTATCGATGAACTATTCTGTAGAATGATGAAATTAAGAGGCAAATTCAAGAGGTGCTGCAGAAAGGTCACATCCGGCCAAGTTCATCACCCTGTGGGAGCCTGATCGTGTTGGTGCAGAAGAAGGATGGGACTTGTAGAATTTGTATTGACTATCGGGCGCTGGACAAGATCATTGTCTAGAATAGGTACCCGATCCCACTGATTGATGAGCTCCTCGACCAACTTAAAGGGGTGAAATATTTTAACAATATCAAATTAAAGTCTGGGTATCACCAGGTACAGATCGAACCGACTGAAGTGTGGAAGACTACCTTCAAAGTCAAGGAGGGCCTTTTCAAATGGTTGGTCATGCCTTTCGGGCTGACAAATGCTCCTGCAACCTTCATGGGACTGATGGATGACATCTTGCATCCATTCACCAACTCATTTGTAGTAGTGTACTTGGATGACATCCTAATATTCAGCCAGACTTGTGAAGAGCACCTCCACCACATCCAACAGGTCCTCCAAGCACTGCGGAAACACAAGTTGTGTGCCAATTTGGACAAGTGCACTTTTGACATGACCCAGGTTCAGTATCTGGGATATATTATTGATGAGTATGGGGTACATGTGGATCCAACCAAGATCCAATTCATTCGGGATTGGCCATCCCAAACTACTCTAATAGAGCTTCATAGCTTTCTAGGTCTTGCTAATTTCTACCTCAAGTTCATGTTGGGATTCTCTCATATCACTTAGCCCTTGAGTCTAGTCACCAAGGGAGGAGCAAAAGAAAAATTCTTTTGGTCAAAAACTCAACAGAAGGCGTTTGCAGAATTGAAACATTGCCTCTGCTGTGCCCCAGTGCTCACATTACCATACTTGCAACAACCATTTGAGATTGAGACAGATGCCTCTGACTATGCTATTGGGGCAGTCCTTACTCAACAAGGTCATCCGCTAGAATATCACAGTGAGACACTATCTGACACAGTTCACAAATATCCCACTTATTACAAAGAGATGTATTCCATTATATAGGCTTGCCGACAATGGAAGCATTACATTTTGGGGAAGGAAACGATCATCCACATAAACCATCGACCCCTGTAGTTCATACAGACACAAGGGAAGTTACAGAATGATCGCCATCAGAAGTGGTCCACATATCTACAACAGTTTCATTTGAATATCAAGTACAAGAAGGGAAGCACTAATAATGTTGCAGACTGCCTTAGGTGACCACCGATCATGGAGATAACCACCGTGCTCAACTCTTGTGGGCACAAGACATTTGATTGGCCGCTTCTCTACAAGAGCGATCCAAAATTCAGCCACACATACAAGACGCTCTTTCAAGGAAATCAAGTCCCAAATTTTCACCTCCAGGATGCACTACTATGTCACATGGGACACCTTTTTGTTCCTTCAAGCGAGCATGCCAATATGATTTAGGAAGCACACTACAGTCAGGTCGCTGGGAATTTTGGGGTCAAGAAAATAATGGCAGTACTGCAGAAGTATTTCTATTGGCCGAACCTTCAACAGGACGTTGGGAAGAACATTCGATCATGCACTGCCTGAACCATTTCCAAACCGTCCATGAAGAAGCAAGGCCTCTAAACTCAATTGCCTACCCATAGTCGACCTTGTGAATTCGTCTCCATGGATTACATGTTGGGCCTTCCTTCTACTAAGCACAGCCATGACTGTGTATTCATGGTCGTCGACAGATTCTCAAAGATGACCATAATGGCGGCCTGTAAGAAGAATATCACAGCATAATCCACTGCTAAACTCTTCTTTGAACGAGTGTGGGTACACTTTGGGATCCCACAGTCTATAATCTCAGATAAAGACAGCATGTTTCTTAGTACATTCTGGTCTAGCCTATGGTCAATGCTAGACACCAAGCTCACAAAGTCCACAGCTTTCCATCCCGAAACTGATGGCTAGATAGAGGTCATCAACTGGATGATCGTACACATTTTGCGCATGTACAACACAAAGCATCCACGCACATGGGATGAGAGCCTCCCCTATGTACAACATAGCTATAATCGGGCCCTCCACAGCTCCACCGACCATAGCCCCTTTCAAGTGGGCTTGGGATTCCAACCACTATGTCCCATTGACATAGCCATGCCATTTGCAGCTACTCAGGCTTATTCAGCTCATGTCTAGTCTGAAGTTTCTAAGGCGAACAAATTCATTGAGCGCATTCAGCACATTTTCCAATAGGTTCATGACATATTAGACATATCCAATGCTAAGTACAAGCATTGGCATGATCAGTATCGGGTGCTACACAACTTCCAAGTGGGCGACAAAGTGTGGCTACATTTGCAGAAGGAGCGCCTCGCTGGACCCCACCGCAAGCTTCACCCGCTCTGATATGGGCCATAAATCATCACCAAGGCTGTTGAGAACAATTTATTCAAGCACAGTATTCCACCATTCCTTTGTCTACACCCAGTGTTCAATGTGGACCACCTTCGGCCCTACTTTCCACCTCTACTGGACACATCAGACGTGGCAGAACAACTCACACCAACAGAGTTAAACCCCGACTGCATGGAACAAGCCAGAACTGATTGGATTATGGACACACAGATCAAGAACACCCACTAGTAGAAGATCCAGCTATATCGATTAGTCAAATCAGTCCAACTCCTTCACCAGGGAAAGTGGCTCACCAGAGACCAAGTTCAGCAGAAGTTTCCTCATTTCATGGAGGAACTCAACGCAATGGGGACCATTACTTCCTAAGGGGGGAGGAATGATCCAGGAGGATATTGGTGGCCACCCACCTATTCCACTTGGACACCCACCATTGTTTCTTTCAGTTTTCCAGTTTCCTTAATTGTAGCACAATTTACTATTTTTGGCAGTTTTCGGGTCCTAAACTTCCGGATCCGTTTTGAGGCCCTAAACAACATTTTTTCGGCATCGCATGTTGAAGCAAATATGAGTCCATTTTGGACTTGATGTTTACTATTTATGGATGTATTCCTTGAAGATATCTTTCTAACGATGTATCATGCGCATCAAACGGAGGTAGTATGCCAAAGTTATGACCCCGGGAAATTGATGTACCAAGTTACCTAACGGGGCCCACATTCTGGCGTTTCACCTCCTAGGGTTGGGTTTTTGGATGTGTAGGGTTTCCATTTTTTCTCAATAATATATAGGCCTTCGAGCCTCATTGTAACACAGATTTTAGAGGCATGTAGCCACCACATCTCTTCTCATAGATAAGCTACCAACACTCTAGCTAGTTTATTTCCATTCTTTATAATGTAAACAAGTATCAGTTCTTTGTTTAATGAAATGAACTGTTATTTATGATGCATATTTGTTTCTATGGTTATTTATGTATTCTCTTGCATTCCTTCATAAATCGAGATTAGTGGTATCATAGCAATCTGCTCTTTCTTGATCCTTCTTTGCATGTCCCCAACGAGGGTGAGGTATAAAGAGTTAGGGCTCGATTTGGTTGAACCTTTGCAAGATCAGCCTCACAAATATTGATGGCATATCATGGGGGATGAAAATAAATATGAGGGCATAGAAGATCCTATCAAAATGTTGCTCGAGGAGGCCCTTGAAAAAAAAAGGAACACGATGATGGATAACTTCGCCCAGATCGTTCAACGACTTCCCACTAGCGGTGCATCTGCATCTAAGAGACACTCTGGAGGTGAAACCCCTTTTAAGGTACAAGTAAACTTTTAAATTCCCATATTTGATGGCTAAATAGATGCAGACACTGTAGATAGATGGTTGAATCTATTAGAAGGATATTTCTCGGTTCAGGACTTTTCCGACTGGAAAAATATTACTTTTTCACTACTCAAAGCCGCCCCCCATGTCAAGGACTGGTGGGAAACCTACTGTGAGAGAAAGGATGAGGAGGAACCCTTTATTTTCTCGGTCATACCCACTTGGAGTTCATTTCGATATGCCATAAAGGGACAATATTATCCCATGGGGAGCTATGAGGACAAGTACATACAATGGACTACGCTGCAGCAGCAAAGAGATCAAGATGTGCATGAGATGACGAATCTATTCCATACCCTGTGCACCAAGTTGGGTATCAAGGATTAAGAGAAAAATTTGGTGCTAAAGTACTGTAGTTGTCTACACAGATACATTCAAGAGGAAATTGAGTTCCCCGACAGCTCCTCGCTTGGTACGGCATACCAGTATGCTGCCAAAATTGAGCAAAAATTCAAACAGAAAAAGCAAGACTTTGGATCTACGAATTAGAAGCAAGCAGAAGGTGCCCCCAAACTGTAGAACCAAGGACAGAGCCAAGGCATGGCGACTCAATACAACTTTCCAAAGCTGCAAGAAAATAACAACACTACAAGGCCGAAGAAGGAAGCGGGAAAGTGGTGCGGGTTCCATAAGAGCCCCACTCAAAACACCAGTGAGTGTCGGGCCAAGTAGTCACTAGTGGTCGAGATAAAGGCTTCCGAATCAAATGCATACTCTGACACTGAATCAAAACCTGAGAAGGGGAATGACAGAGGGAAGAATATTATCGATGCAGAGCCCAATGCCATTTTTTCCACCAAAAAGATCCAAAAGGAAGAACCAAAAGATTCAAAGGAGGAGGAGCATCTTTTCCACTCCCAGATGTGGGTAAAGGGTTCCCCGCTACAGTTCATTGTCGACAGTGGGAGCCAAAAGAACCTCATTTCAGTAGAGGTCATGAAGCAGTTGGGCATTCCAACCACAACACACCTGCAACCGTAAACCATCAGGTGGCTTCACCAAGGACAGGATCTCCTCCTCACCCAGCAGTGCCACCTTCCCTACAACATCGAGCCCTTCACCGATGAGGTATTATGTGATATTGCTCCTCTTGATGTTTGTGATTTATTATTGGGTCAACCATACTTATGGAAGCAACATGCTGTGTATGAGTCTCGGCCTCGCACTGTTATTATTACGTTGGGAAATAGGTTGTACAGGATACCAGAGTTACCACCTCCTGCCGCTATCTCTTTGGTTACTGTAAAACAATGCAGTAAGCTCATTTCCAAAACCGATAAATTTGTTTTCTTGATGATCCGCCCTCAGGGCAAGAAGAATATCGTGGCCACGACCTCTAGAAAGGTCCCATCCGCATGACAACAACAAATGGACAAGGCTGTGGAGGAGTACCGAGAGATATTCACCTCACGCATAGGGGCTCCTCTACACTGTCAGGTCAAGCACCCCATCGATCTGACCCCAGGTGCATTGCTTCCCAATGGAACGATCTATCGATGCTCTGTTCTAGAGAATGATGAAATCAAGAGGCAAATTTAGGAGGTGCTACAGAATGGCCACATCCAGCCAAGTTCATCGCCCTGTGGGAGCCCGATCATGTTGGTACAGAAGAAGGATGGAACTTGGAGACTTTGTATTGACTATTGAGCACTGAACAAGATCATTGTCTGGAATAGGTACCTGATCCCACTGATTGATGACCTCCTGGACCAGCTTAAAGGGGTGAAATATTTTAGCAAGATCGACTTAAATTTTGGGTATCACCAGGTACCGATTGAACCAACCGAAGTGTGGAAGACTTCCTTCAAAGCTAAGGAGGGCCTTTTCAAATTGTTGGTCATGCCTTTCAGGATGACAAATGCTCCTGCAACATTCATGAGAATGATGGACGACATATTGCATCCATTCACCAACTCATTTGTAGTATTGTACTTGGATGACATCTTGATATTCAGCCAGACTTGGGAAGAGCACCTCCACCACATCTGACAGGTCCTCCAAACGCTACGAAAACACAAGTTGTGTGCCAATTTGGACAAGTGAACTTTTGACATGACCTAGGTTCAATACCTAGGATATATTATTGATGAGTATGGGGTACATGTGGATCCAACCAAGATCCAAGTCATTCGGGATTGGCCAGCCCAAACTACCCTAATAGAGATTCGCAGCTTTCTGGGTCTTGCTAATTTATACCGCAGGTTTGTGTTGGGATTCTCTCATATCACTTGGCCCTTGAGTCAAGTCACCAAGGGAGGACCAAAAGAAAAAAAAAATTGGTCAGAAACTCAACAGAAGGCATTTGCAGAATTGAAACATTGCCTCTACTGTGCCCCAATGCTCACATTACTAGACTTGCAACAACCATTTGAGATTGAGATAGACGATGTTGACTATGCTATTGGGGCATTCCTTACTCAACAAGGTCATTCAGTGGAATATCACAGTGATACACTGTCTGACACAGTTCGCAAATATCACACTTATGACAAAGAGATGTATTCCATTATATAGGCTTGCTGACAATGGAAGCATTACATTTTGGGTAAGGAAACAATCATCCACACAGACCATCGACCCCTATGGTTCATACAGACACAAGGGAAGTTACAGAACGATCGCCATCAGAAGTGGTCCACATATCTACAACAGTTTCATTTGAATATCAAGTACAAGAAGGGAAGCACCAATAATGGTGCAGACTACCTTAGACGACCACCGATCATGGAGATAACCACCGTGCTCAACTCTTGTGGGAACAAGACATCTGATTGGCCGCTTCTCTACAAGAGTGATCCATAATTCAGCCACACATAGAGGACACTCTTGCAGGGAAATCAAGTCCCAAATTTTCACCTCCAGGATGCACTACTATGTCACATGGGACACCTTTGCGTTCCTTCAAGCGAGCGTGCCAAGATGATTTGGGAAGCGCACTACAGTCAGGTCGCTGGACATTTCGGGGTCAAGAAAATAGTGGCAATACTGCAGAAGTATTTCTATTGGCCGAACCTTCGATAGGATGTTAGGAAGTACATTTGATCCTGCACTCCTTGTGTCATTTCCAAACCGTCCATCAAGAAGCAAGGCCTCTATACTCAATTGCCTACCCCTAGTCGACCTTGGGAATCCATCTCCATGGATTACATGTCGGGGCTTCCTTCTACTAAGCACAACCATGACTGTGTATTTGTGATCATTGATAGATTCTCAAAGATGGCCATAATGGCAGCCTGCAAGAAGAATATCATAGCATAATCCACTACTAAACTCTTCTTTGAACGAGTGTGGGTACACTTTGGGATCCCACAGTCTATAATCTCAGATTGAGACAACAGGTTCCTTAGTACATTCTGGTCTAGCCTATGGTCAATGCTAGACACCAAGCTCACAAAGTCCACAGCTTTCCATCCCGAGACTGATGGCCAAACAGAGGTCGTCAACCGGATGATCGTACACATTTTGCGTATGTACAACTCAAAGCATCCACACACATGGGATGAGAGCCTCCCCTATGTACAACATAGATATAATCGAGCCCTCCACAGCTCCACCTACCACAGCCCCTTTCAGGTGGGCTTGGAATTCCAACCACTATGTCCCATTAACGTAGCCATGCCATTTGCAGCTTCTCAGGCTGATTCAGCTCTTGTCCAGTCTGAAGTTTCTAAGGTGAACAACTTCATTGAGCGCATTCAGTACATTCGCCAATAGGTTCATGACATATTGGACAGATCCAATGCTAAGTACAAGCACCAGCATGATCAGTATCAGGTGCAACACAACTTCTAGGTGGGCGACAAAGTGTGGCTACATTTGCAGAAGGAGCGCCTTGCTAGACCCCACCGCAAGCTTCGCCCACTCCGATATGGGCCATACAACATCACAAAGGCTGTCAGGGACAATTTATTCAATTTCAGTATTCCACCATTCCTTGTTCTGCACCCAGTGCTCAATGTGGAGCGCCTTTAGCCCTACTTTCCACCTCTACTGGACACATCAGACGTGGCAGAACAACTCACACCAATAGAGTTAAACCCCGACTGCATGGAACAAGCCAGAACTGATCGGATTATGGACACATAGATCAAGAACACCCGCCAGCAGAAGATCCATCTATATCGAGTTGTCAAAGCAGGCCAACTCCTTCACCAAGGAAAGTGGCTCACCAGAGACCAAGTTCAGCAGAAGTTTCCTCATTTCATGGAGGAACTCAACGCAATGGGGACCATTACTTCCTAAGGGGGGAGGAATGATCCATGAGGATATTGGTGGCCACCCACCTATTCCACTTGGACCCCCACCATTGTTTCTTTCAGTTTTCCAGTTTCCTTAATTGTAGCACAATTTACTATTTTTGGCAGTTTTCGGGTCCTAAACTTTTGGAGTCGTTTTGAGGCCCTAAACGATATTTTTTTGACATCGAATGGTCAAGGAAATATTAGTCCCTTCTAGACTTGATGTTTTCCATTTATGGATGTAGTCCTTGAAGAGATCTTTCTAACGATGTATCATGCACGTCAAACGGAGGTAGTATGCCAAAGTTACGACACCGGGAAATTGATGTACCAAGTTACCCAACGAGGCCCACATTCTGGTGTTTCACCTCCTTGGGTTAGGTTTTTGGATGTGTAGGGTTTCCATTGTTTCTCAATAATAGATAGGCCTTTGAGCCTCATTGTAACACAGAGTTCAGAGGCATGTAGCCACCACATCTCTTCTCAGAGATAAGCTACCAACACTAGCTAGTTTATTTCCATTATGTATAATGTAAACAAGTTTCAATTCTTTGATTAATGAAATGAAGTGTTATTTCCACTGCATATTTATTTCTATGGTTCTTTGTGTATTTTGTTGCGTTCCTGCATAAATCCGGATCATTTCTCCACTAAGTCCATCTGTATTTTGAACTCACTCCGTTTTATGTTTAATTGCTTAGCCTCAAAATTTGGCCTAGCTGTGCTTGTTCCGACTTACTATTTTTGATATTTTTACAATGAAATCCTGTAAAAAAGAAAAATTTCCTGAACCCGTGGTGAAGGAGTGTAGTGAAAACACGCAAGGAAGCTGTCGAAAAAACACCAACTGGGAACAAGGACCCAGAATCAGGGACCCAATTGAAGTGCACAAAAGTTAAGGACAATCAATCAACCATGAGCAGTAACAACTATAACAAGCTTCCAAAACGTGTACTTAACTGATCAAATCCATGCCTCCCTATTTCGTCGTTGTTGGATCACTGGATATAAGAACCAAGAAATTTAACCATGGCGTGACGTACCTAAAATTGCCAAATACTGGGCAGCACGTGTCAGAATGTTAGTGGCCAGGGAGACGAGGAATATTTTGAGACAACTTCTTTCATTGTGAAATAATTATACAAATTTATTTTAAATTGGATCTCTCATATATATTATATTAGCAATATGGCAAGCTTAAATTGTGGTAGAAAGAGTGTATGGAAGGACGTCCATAAAATATATATTTGTGTAATTTTTTACAATTTAGTGCTTAGGAAATTTAATTACATTTAGTTCTTGTTCTTGTTCTTATAATTTCTTTCTCAGTAAATTTAAACTTGATTGAATCTCCTTGAAATTTAGTATATGCACCCATTTAAAATAACACAAAAGTCAATTTGATTCCAAATAGAGGTTTATAGCAACAAAAAAAAAAAATTAATTCCTTTTGGTTAACAAAGTTTCTCTTAATAAGCGGAGGTGATGTATTTTTTTTGTAATAATACGAACAAGCAATTGGAGCCAAGGATTGGAAATTTGAGAGAAGTCATAGCAGAGGAGACTGTAACTGTCTTTTGATTATTTTAATGAAAGGAGAAGCAATTCTTATTATTGTTTTGTTGTATCAGTTTTTAAGCTTTCAACAACATCTATGTTCGAAGGCCAGGGCCCACCTTCTTATAGAGTTGCTGGTAGTGGTAGGTGTTTCAGCTTAGTTATTTCTGTTTAGTGTGGGATTTCAGTTTGATGCATTCATAGTTAGCTGCAAAAACATTAATTAATTAATTGCATGATCATGTTTCCCTTTGTCTTGTTGTAATAGTGTGGTGTGATATTCGACCGTGTAGGATAATTATTTTCTTGATGCAAAGTGTGTTGATTAGTAATAGTTGTTACAAACATACTCAGCTCCTGTGTAGTTTTATCAATTGTCTTTCTTAGAGTTTCTTGAATTAGATAGATTATTGCTTTTACAAATTTGTTGTTCTGATTTATGGTTTGTGATTTTTATGATTTGGTAAAATAGGATTTAACTTTCTGCAAAAGCAATTCTAGATTTATTTCTTTTTAGATTATAAACCACAAGATTGATATGGTAGGAATAAAAAGTACTTTACAGTTCTTAGATTGATGATTTAATTTGGTTTTCTACAGGAAGCTAAGTTAACTGAGCAGTGGTTAGGATTGAATGATTTATATTTTATCTATCATCTACTGAAAATGTTTATGCATATATTTTTCTAGTTACCTTTGAAATAAACAAACTTCCCTTGGTTGAAAATTGATATTCAACACCCTGCTTGTTACGAAATTAATGAGTATATAGAGTGACCAACATTTTGGCACGGGTGTCTTGGAAGGTAATTGATAGACATAGTTAGTAGTTGATTGGTTCAATTTATTTTAGCAATTATGATTTTCAGCATGCAGGGCCGAGAAGACACAGTGAAGAGTTGTGCATCCTTCAACAACCCCAATGGGTTCCTACCCAAATAATTATCTATGATTAATAAGCTTGCATGAATACGACAAGAAGTCAACTAGAAACTCCCAGAAACCCCAGAAGAACTAACTTTGCAGGTGGAAGAGTTCGTGGCTATAACCTAGGCCTAGGAAGACAAAAATTCATTGATGAATTAATCGCTAGGGTTGTTTCTTCTGCTAGAGACCTACATTGAAGATCATCCTCGGTAAGAAGGAGCCTTGGTCTTCCTAGGCTAGAGACATTAGTATCAACGGTGGAGAGACTAGTAGGAGCTGGGACACCATTTGGTGGCCCTGTGGAGTGAACTCAAGGAGATAGGAGAAGTTATGTGGGGGAAGGTGGACCAAAGGAGATCTATCGAATCAATGGTGAGGAAGTTACCAAAGAAGAGTGGTTTCAATTTCGACAAAAGTTTGAAGATCATAAGAAGCGACAAAATAAAGAGGAAGAGGCAATCATGAATAACAAGCATCATCATGACAGTCGTGAAGAAGGATTAGGGGACAATCATAACGATAACGATGACCTTCAACCATGGATCAAATTTGAAGGGCAGGGTACAATTTCACTTTGAAGGGCTGTGAGAAATTGAACCCTTCAATGTTGACATGTAAAAATAAATTATTCTTTTCATTTGAAAATGTAAATGTACAATAAAATTTCATTATTTATTAAAAGCCGTGTATAGAAAAAAATGACAATAAGAAGAAATCCCAAGTGATTCAACATTTACATGGAATTAGTGAGGTAAACCATGTACATGATGATTTATCACGTCCAAATTTTTTTATGGGGGACTACTCAAGAGTTAGTATAGAGGAGGAGAGACTAAAATAAAAGTTGATAATGAAGAACATGTAGCGGTGATGGAATATGAGATTGAAAAAAAGGGCATTTAGAATGAGATTGGTGCAATTGTTTTGTTAAAGTGAACATAGTGATAACCCTTAGGAGTGTTGGAATATATTAAACCCACTCACAACTTAGGATAAAATAATTAATCATTGTTTGATTAATTATTCACCCACTAGCTTAATTAGTTGGCATCCACTTGCACCTTAAAGTAAATGCATGCCATCTATATCCTAGGAATGATTTATTTCTGATTCTGGGTTGATCCAAAATTAGTATACAGGACTTTACAGCAGATTCTGCTTTTTTCTGTTTTTTCCTGCTTTTCTATGGATAAGATAAAAGCTAGTCAACTAGGAAACTATGAGCTTTTGTTTCCAACCCATCCTCCATTAGTTTTTCTCCATTTTCTAGGATTAGCATGTTATTTCCATCTCCTTGACAACTCACTCATGCTTTTTCCAACTCGTGAGGTCCTTGATAGATTTAGCAAGTGCTTTATCCACCTATGGGGGTTTGCTATATTTTGGTAAGTCAGCCTTTTTGAGCTTTATGAGTTGTTTCCATACAATTCAACTTTCCTATGAGGGATGTACTATTTATGTACACTATTATTCATAATTATTCAATGGAAGGATACACACCAATATTCATCTCTTCATTCATGTGATTCAGTCTCTTTTCTTCTCTCTATTTTTCCTGTGTATGCTTTGTGAGAATTCTTAGTAGAAAGATCTATTTCTTGTGCTTATTCTTAGAATCATTGCACATAGCATTGATCTATTATTTCTACATGGTATCAGAGCTACAAGGTTGATCAAGTTCTACAAAGTTGAGGAGCGCTTCCAGTTTCCTATCCCTCTTTGAAGAAGAGCTTGTCTAGCTTACAAGATTTTATCCTAGTTTGTTTTGCAGGTTGCAGAGAGTATCTCTTAGAGCATATCAAAAACTTCAATATGGATTCAAAATTTCCTCTACTATCTCCTTTCAACTATGCTGATTGGAAGCCAAAGATGAGTGCATACTTGAAGAGGCAATGTCTCTTTGATGTCTCCATTGGTGCATTGAGTGAACCTGGGTCTTATGAAGAGAAGATAGATTGGATAAATAATTGTGATAGAGATTATGGAATTATGTGTTTGGGAATGTCTCCAAATATATATCATCTCATAGATTCTGCTGAATTTCCATTTGAGCTTTGGAAAATTTTGGACAAAGCTTTTGGTTTGCAGGAAATTGAAGATGAGGCATGGAGCGAACCTAGCATCTCCTCTTGTTCTCTCTCTCAAGATTTATTGGCCTATACATTCTCTGATGAAGTTGATCATGATGAATAAGCTTCTCATACAGTTCATGTTGCTGCTTCCCTCTTTCATTCGAATTCTTCCTCCTTCAATGAAGAAGCAAATATTGAAGAGCCATATTTTTCTGTGTCTCTTGAAGGTGATTTTTCTTCTTGTGATAGTAATGATGAAAAAGAAGTAACATATGGAGATGCTGCTGATATTGATTATGATCCTATAACCCATTCATTGTTCTCTCAATCTCCTATCTTAGATTCTAAGATCTATGTGTCAGATTCTTTACACCTCTTGCATGCCTCTCTCATTGATGGTGCGCAACCCAGTGACTTACAAGATGTTTGCTTAGCCACATCAAGCCTTATTTGTGTCATACCACTTACCTTACTTGATCTCATATGATTCAGCATATCCTCCTTTGTTCTTGGCATCATTACTCATAGCCTTCTTGAATATTGTGAACATCTCATTCTTTCCTCCTTTCATACAGAGGATTCATTACCAGTCTATTCCCATGAGTCTATTGATATGCTTATATGTGATCCTTTGGATTCTGATTTAGAATAATATTTGCAGGTTGATACACATATGATACCATATACCATACCTCTGAATAATCCAAATACTATACAAATCCCAAGCTCACTAGTTGATTCCTCATTAGTCTCTTATGCAGTGATATTTATCTTACATGATTTGAAGTCTTTCCTAACTTTCAGTGGCTGGTTATCCATGACCTTAGTAATATATGGAATGATATTAAACATGTTTGGATCTGTTCTAAACACTTATTGTTCAGATATTAATCCCATCCATCATTCAGATTTTTACACCTATCAGTTTTCCCCAGTTGTTCATAATTTTCCTAGTCTAGCCCTTTATCCTCATGGAGCCACTGAAGCCATTGTCTTTGGTGTTCCATATGCTAATGTTTCTGATATATCAGTGTTTTATCAGCCTCATATCAGATCTATACATGTGCTACATCAGATTGGAATATTGACATGTGATTCACATCACAATTTTGCAGCTATTCAGGGAATTGGTTGTGAAATAAATTGTCTTAATTTTTGTACTCTTTGGAAAGGAGTATGCACAGATCTCTTTTCCATTTCAGATTATGTTTGTAGATCAGAGTTTGACAGCAGAAAGAAGCATTCAGATAAAGGTCCTACTTCATCAATCGATGAGATACAAGGAGTCTCTCATCTTCCTTCTTGCAGGTTCTACACTCCAGTGCATGATCATGGGGTTCATGATTTCTTTAGCAAGTCCTTCATCCAGAAGCAATTCAGTCAGCTCATTAAAGTGAAGATGAAGACATGTTGAAGACACATTTCAAATTATGTTCCTTGTCCTATATTGAGGGAGGATTTTCCCCATGTGGTTTTGCCTCTTTCCTCACTTTTCTGGACATAATAATTGTTTAAGGGTGACCATAGCCTTGTTGCTGGGCCCTATATGCATCCATATGCATCTATATTTTTTGTCATACCATCATAAAGTCAGACTTATAGGGGGGTGTTGGAATATATTAAACCCACTCACAACTTAGGATAAAATAATTAATCATTATTTGATTAATTATTCACCCACTAGCTTAATTAGTTGGCATCCACTTGCACCTTAAAGTCAATACATGCCATCTATATCCTAGGAATGATTTATTTCTGATTCTGGGTTGATCCAGAATTAGTATACAGGACTTTACAGCAGATTCTTCTTTTTTCTACTTTTTCTGCTTTTTCTGCTTTTTCCTGCTTTTCTATGGATAAGATAAAAGCTAGTCAACTAGGAAACTGTGAGCTTTTGTTTCCAACCCATCCTCCATTAGTTTTTCTCCATTTTCTAGGATTAGCATGTTATTTCCATCTCCTTGACAACTCACTCATGCTTTTTCCAACTCGTGAGGTCCTTGATAGATTTAGCAAGTGCTTTATCCACCTATGGGGGTTTGCTATATTTTGGTAAGTCATCCTTTTTGAGCTTTATGAGTTGTTTCCATACAATTCGACTTTCCTATGAGGGATGTACTATTTATGTACACTATTATTCATAATTATTAAATGGAAGGATACACACCAATATTCATCTCTTCATTCATGTGATTCAGTCTCTTTTCTTCTCTCTATTTTTCCTGTGTATGCTTTGTGAGAATTCTTAGTAGCAAGATCTATTTCATGTGATTCTTCTTAGCAACATTGTAGGTAGCATTGATATATTATTTCTACATGGTATCAGAGCTACAAGGTTGATCAAGTTCTACAAAGTTGAGGAGCGCTTCCAGTCTCTTATCCCTCTTTGAAGAAGAGCTTGTCTAGCTTACAAGATTTTCTCCTAGTTTGTTTTGCAGGTTGCAGAGAGTATCTCTTAGAGCATATCAACAAATTCAATATGGATTCAAAATTTCCTCTACTATCGCCTTTCAACTATGCTTATTGGAAGCCAAAGATGAGTGCATACTTGAAGAGGCAATGTCTCTTTGATGTCTCCATTGGTGCATTGAGTGAACCTGAGTCTTATGAAGAGAAGATTGATTGGCTAAATAATTGTGATAGAGCTTATGGAATTATGTGTTTGGGAATGTCTCCAAATATATATCATCTCATAGATTCTGCCTAATTTCCATTTGATCTTTGGAAAATTTTGGACAAAGCTTTTGGTTTGCAGGAAATTGAAGATGAAGCATGGAGCGAACCTAGCATCTCCTCTTGTTCTCTCTCTCAAGATTTCTTGGCCTATACATTCTCTGATGAAGTTGATCATGATGAAGAAGTTTCTCATACAGTTCATGTTGCTGCTTCCCTCTTTCATTCGAATGCTTCCTCCTTCAATGAAGAAGCAAATTTTGAAGAGCCATCTTTTTCTATGTCTCTTGAAGGTGATTTTTCTTCTTGTGATACTAATGATGAAAAAGAAGTAACATATGGAGCTTCTGCTGATATTGATTATGATCCTATAACCCATTCATTGTTCTCTCAATCTCCTATCTTAGATTCTAAGATCTATGTGCCAGATTCTTTACACCTCTTGCATGCCTCTCTCATTGATGGTGCGCAACCCAGTGACTTATAGGATGTTTGCTTAGCCACATCAAGCCTTATTTGTGCCATACCACTTACCTTAATTGATCTCATGTTCTTCAGAATATCCTCCTTTGTTCTTGGCATCAATACTCATAGCCTTCTTGAAGATTGTGAATATCTCATTCTTTCCTCCTTTCATACAGAGGATTCATTACCAGTGTATTCCCATGAGTCTCTATTGATATGCTTATATGTGATCCTTTGGATTATGATTTAGAAGCATATTTGTAGGTTGATACAAATATGATACCATCATCCATACCATCTACCATACCTCTGAATAATCCAAAGAATATACAAATCCCAAGCTCAATAGTTGATTCCTCATTAGTCTCTTATGCAATGATATTTATCTTACATGATTTGAAGTATTTCCTAACTTTCAGTGGCTGGTTATCCATGACCTTAGTAATATATGGAATGATATTAAACATATTTGGATCTCTTCTAAACACTTATTGTTCAGATATTAAGCCCATCCATCATTCAGATTTTTACACCTATCAGTTTTCCCCAGTTGTTCATAATTTTCCTAGTCTAGCCCTATATCCTCATGGAGCCACTGAAGCCATTGTCTTTGCTGTTCCATATGCTAATGTTTCTGATATATCAGTGTTTTATCAGCCTCATATCATATCTATACAGGTGCTACATCATATTGGAAGATTGACATGTGATTCACATCACAATTTTGCAGCTATTCAAGGAATTGGGTGTGAAATAAATTGTCTTAATTTTTGTACTATTTGGAAAGGAGTATGCACAGATCTCTTTTCCATTTCAGATTATGTTTTCAGATCAGAGTTTGACAGCAGAAAGAAGCATTCAGATAATTCTCCTACTTCATCAGTCGATGAGATACAAGGAGTCTCTCATCTTCCTTCTTGCAGGTTCTACACTCCAGTGCATGATCATGGGGTTCATGATTTCTTCAGCAAGTCCTTCATCCAGAAGCAGTTCAGTTAGCTCATTAAAGTGAATATGAAGATATGTTGAAGACACATTTCAAATTATGTGCCTTGTCCTATCTTGAGGGAGGATTTTTCCCATGTGGTTTTGCCTCTTTCCTCACTTTTCTGGACATAATAATTGTTAAAGGGTGACCATAGCCTTGTTGATGGGCCCTATATGCATCCATATGCATATATATTTTTTGTCATACCATCATAAATTCAGAATTATAGGGGGGTGTTGGAATATATTAAACCCACTCACAACTTAGGATAAAATAATTAATCATTATTTGATTAATTATTCACCCACTAGCTTAATTAGTTGGCATCCACTTGCACCTTAAAGTCAATAAATGCCATCTATATCCTAGGAATGATTTATTTCTGATTCTGGGTTGATACAGAATTAGTATCCAAGACTTTACAGCAGATTCTGCTTTTTTCTGTTTTTTCTGCTTTTCTATGGATAAGATAAAAGCTAGTCAACTAGTAAACTGTGAGCTTTTGTTTCCAACCCATCCTCCATTAGTTTTTTTCCATTTTCTAGGATTAGCATTTTATTTCGATCTCCTTGAAAACTCACTCATGCTTTTGCCAAATCGTGAGGTCCTTGATAGATTTAGCAAGTGCTTTATCCACCTATGGGGGTTTGCTATATTTTGGTAAGTCAGCCTTTTTGAGCTTTATGAGTTGTTTCCATACAATTCGACTTTCCTATGAGGGATGTAATATTTATGTACACTATTATTCATAATTATTCAATGGAAGGATACACACCAATATTCATCTCTTCATTCATGTGATTCAGTCTCTTTTCTTCTCTCTATTTTTCCTGTGTATGCTTTGTGAGAATTATTAGTAGCAAGATCTATTTCTTGTGCTTATTCTTGGCATCATTGCACATAGCATTGATCTATTATTTCTACAAGGATTATTTGTTTTTTGTATTGCGTTGTTCTTTGGCCTATTTATTTTGCGAAGGGAAATGTTTGTTTCCTATCATGCGAAAGTGATTAGAGTAGTTGAGAACTACTCGCGACCTTATTTGCATAATATGAAATTGGATATGAAAGTAGCCTCATGGGGTACTAAATCTTATTTGTGTCTAGAATTGCTTTGAGAAGAGATCCACTACTAGAAGTGCTATGTTACAAGGCTAAAAGAGATCAGGCATGAGATTCCTAACATTAATAACAAAAACTAAAAAGATGATTTTTGTCTAGTGTCAACGTATCCACCTAAAACTAGTGTACTTCTAACATTGTACATCCCTCAAAAATTTAAAATTGTTGACCCCTGTTGTGACCACTTGATCATTACCATAACCAATGGTTTAAAGAAACAACATAAAAGTAAAAAAAAATAGAAGAATAAATTTTCCGTGACATTTTACCTGACATGTTTTGAAATGAACTTTTTTGCGTACTATTAAAATCATTGGCCAAAAAAAGTTACAAATACCATCACAAAGCTAATTGATATGTTTGTCCATATGGACCCAGTTCATGAGTAACTAGCCATTCAATTTCAAACTCCCATCCCTAAGCATCGTCTTCACCATAATAAACCTAAGTATTAGAACACTTGAAAATTTATCCTTCAAACTTTAGTCTTGAGTCTACTAACATCTAGATGTCAAATGAGAGGGATTGATAGGGATTCCCATTTATGTTTTCAAAACTGGTTGCATATAATTATTATTCAAACACATTGAAAAAGTATCCTTCAAACTTCAATGGGGAAGGCTTACTAGTATCTGGATCTCACACAAGAAGAAGTTTGAGAGGGCTTCCACAATTATCTTTTCAAAATTCCATCTTATATTTATGTAAAAAGGTTAGACAAAAAACAAGGACTATTATATATTGTAATCTCTTTGTGAACCTTACATGATTCAAAAATGTCATTTTGACAAAAAAACATATTTACAATCTCTTCTCTTAAATTTTGGGTTGATAGGTTTGAGGAGTGGTATCCAAGGTAATTGTAGACTCCATTTGATATGTCAACATTACAAACCTTTATCAAGGTTCATCATCAATACAATGAGTCTAGTTGAGTAACAAATACAAATTTATTAATATATCTTTAACAACATGTTTCAAGAGAAAACTAGGAAATTGATAATGTTGACTATATAACTAAGACCAAACCCAAACCCTAAAAATGTTGAGCTAGTTAATAAGGAATTATAAGTTGTGATTAAAACAAACACCCTAAATTGATACAATGATTCTAAACTTAGAATAGAATAAAAATCTAAATTAAATTTATTATTATTAAATATTTTGCTTAATGAATAAATTGTGAATTACTTAAACTATTTTTTATAAACTATATAACTAAATGTAATATGTAATTCTAACCTAGAAATACTACAAATTTTTATATAAAAGAATAGTTTAAGAGAAAGTTTTAATAATTAGTGAGTTATTGGCCATAACCTAGGAAATACTTAATGTAAAAAAACAACTGAAATTATCATATCTCATTTACTCTAGTATAATCTAAAAGGCATAATTCTAATAAAAATTAAAACTTTAAGATTAATCTACAAATTAATCTTGTATTGCTATCTAATCTTTTTATAATAAAATTTAACTTGGATTTCATTAAAGAACACTGTAATAATTGAAGAGGGGCATCTTTTTTAATAATGTAAATGAGGTCAATTATCGTAAAAAAACGTTTTTGTTTTAGCCATTCATCTCTTTGATTATTTTCATATTCAAAGGTAAAATTTATATTTTATTTATTTTTTGCCTATTATAATTTATAGTTTATGGTCAATTTGGAATGTACACGAACTTATTGGAAGTTGGAAATGAAAAGAAAATCATTTCAAATCAATAAGTGCATACCCCAAAGGAATAATGATTGAGACTAGTCACAATAGTAAGAGGGAGATATACCCCTCTAAGTGAAATGCACCATGAAAAACATGTTATATTACCTATGCAATAGCAAACTCTCCTCTCCCTATATATTGCTTTCAGTGCCTATTGTTCCTATAATGTAACGAAATTGAGTTGGAATGTTCGTAGCGCCTATAATAGTTCAGTCTATCTATTCATGAACTATTCATGAACAAACCTATCTATCCATGGCATAAGAAAGAGTAGGTGAGTAGGTAGACTATAGTAAGGAAGGGAGAACAAAGCAAGAACCAAATTCAATACAAATTGAAATGGTCTACATCCGATGCATACATTGCAGGTTCTTATCCATGTGGCCTCCCTGATGTGGGGGTTATCCTCATAAAAGTAAATACCTTCTATACCCTTAATTATATAAATCCTAGAAATTGGGAATAAAATAAAAAAATCGATTCCAAGTCTCTCCAATATTGACATCTTATCCTAGCTAATTTATGGAAACACTTCAAATTCTCCAACAAATATCAAGTATTTTAAACTTTTAATTTTAATTTTGTTTTTTTTCTATTATGGTTTATGGCTTTCGGGTGCACACAAAATAATTGTAAATCAGAAACAAAAAGAAAAGCATTGCCACTACCTAAATGTTTTAGGAGAAACAACTATTTATTCAACCTCCCAGATCCCACATGAGATGACTATAATACACACTCGATTATTGTGTGGAAACCTATAATTCACATCTATATGGCCCTCACACGATTCATATTGGAAATCGTTGGGGCATCTTCTTCCATTCATGCCATGGAGCAAGATATCATACAAATATGGAGACACGCGTGCAAATACAACATTATCATTACTTTAGCTAATGCAAGTCCATACATATATAAAGAAGTCTATACTCTCCCGGTCCCTGGAGCATATAGTTTATTGAAATTAGATAAGGGACAACTCTGCCGGGTCGGTGAAAAAGTTGGTCGTTAGGTCGTTGATAAAATAAGGTATTAGATTTTGGAAGGACCTTTGAATGGAGGATTGATTGCACTCGATGGTGGCTCTATTGGTCAAGTGTGATTGATCCTACCTAAAAGAAAAACCCCAAAATGTAATACCTAATTCTTTCATGCAACAACTTTTTTTATCAACCCTAAATTCAACAGCTATGAATCATGTCCTCCCCAAATTCTCAATTCGAAGTGATGAAACAAAAACCCCAATTTTATGTGGATTATGGGTATTCCCTCCAATGTATATCAATTTATCACCCAATTCGAAGTGATCAAACAAAATCCCCAAGTTTAGGTGGATTATGGATAGTCCCTCCAATCTATATCGAGTTTATCAGCCCTATCGAAAAGGTTAAGTATTTATTAGTCCACTATAAAGGAAGAACTTAAAATTCTCCAACAAATATCGCTACAAGTTGGGTGTCTAGTGTCTACCATAGTCAACAAGGAAGATGAATCATAAACACATGTTTGGGAGGTTTGCGACAACAATGTTGTTGAAACCATGTTCTTTGCTAGATCAGTGCACTCCTAGTCCCTCATTCATGAACATTCGTCGAGGAGTAGACAATGTTTTCTTCTTGTTGCCATTATTAGAAGGATGACAGGAAAATAGAGGGGTCAGAGTCTACAACATTTACAGTGTCGGTTTTTAAATATTTTATCCTTTCAACCTTTGTATTTCATTAAGTAAATTGGAATAATTCAAACATTTGTATTCAATTATTTTTCTTTCTTTCAACCTAATGTTTACAATTCATGGCAGATAAAGAGCATTGACATATTTAGAACTCAAATACCAGGCTCTTTCTGCTTGCTCCTCTGCCCAAATGAAGTTGTGGTCCTAGCCTATGAAAAGTATATAGTATTTTGGTTCTGATTTCATTTATATATTGGGTTTTTTAGGGTTACATCTATTAATTATTCGAGACTTATTCTGGCGGACACGTGGTTGCATAATACATTACAAATTTCAAACAACATTTTGGATGGGGAAGTTTTAAACCCTTATATTTATAACACGAGAAGGAACTCCAAAAAACAACACATTTAACATTTATCCATATATAAAATGTTACACAAGTACAAAATGTTGTACATACCTGTAAATTCATGACAACCAAATCAACAGCTTAGCTCTGCAAAATCTTCTAGAGGAGATAGAAATTAGGGAGACACTGAAACATGGAATTGGAGAGTTGAGAGTCCGAGTCCCGACCTCCAACTGTTCTATACTTGTAAATGGAGGATAATGTTTTTTCTCCCACAGACTTCACCAATATATTTAATTTCAGGGAAGCTCAATCCACCCTACCTAGTGTTCTACCTTTGCTTCTCTTGCTCCTACCTGTGACATAGGTGGCACCATCGAGTTGTGCACCGCAAAGGAACTGACGAATTAGAATGTGTAGATGTTTCCTTCTACAGACAAATGACTGAAAGCAACGCCATCTCAATTCCCCAATATCTCGATGCTCCTGAGATGGTTTACCTTGCCCGGGTTAGGAAAATGCATGTTTGTGTATTTAACATGATTACAAAAAAATAATTTTATAATTGCTTGTACATAACATTTATATATATGTGTAGATGAGAGAAAACTGGGTATTATTTTCATGAGGTGTCCGGAGACTTTCAGATATCATTCTTCGTTTCGAGGGTGCTTAGGGCATAGATTAGAGAGCCCATGGGAGGAAGAGGAAGAATAAGAATAGGAATCAAGTCAAAAGATGAGGCGAGTGAAGAGGTGAGACATAATAACGATATTTGCGGGAGCATCCCACTAGTGGTATAATTATGGCAACGAGCCTCTCCAAATCGTAGTCATTGCCGACGCAGCTATCCCTCATAATAAGCTCGGGCGCAGTGGTTAATGTGTAAGCATCCCGAAAAATTAAGTAATGATAATATTCAGTTAGGTATATGACAAATTCTTTCTTTTCTTTTAGAGTTGACTATATGCATATTGTACAACCCTTCTCTCTAGTTGGCACTCCGTTCCAGTTTCCTTTGTCTCTGCTTCCTAACCCTCTTCCTCTGATGAGATGGGCAGACTAAGAAAGATTGGGAGTGTCGATTCAAATGATTCAGACTCCAATAAATGAATGGAAATTGGAATAAATCTTGGAATCTTGGACTAACTAGGATATGATATATGATTCATGAACACAAACAAAAGGTGACGCGTTGCTAGCCTGCTACCAAATATTTTTCATCCCAGTATTGTGGTGGTCATAGAAATGTATGGCACTGGGTGAAACCCTGGTTTGTAAACTTACAGACCCATTGGACCAGGTTAGGTTCGAAACCGAAAAAGATTGCTCAATGCATTGTAAATTACAACTTGTAAGTTGTAACCCAAAAAACAACACCATTAGTTTTTCCTTACGAATCCTTAACAATGGAGGGTTTTCAAATCAATTCACCATCCATAGATATGACTCATATGAGCATTTAGTTTCATATCATATACTCAAATAATCAAGTGACTTGTATGTTGTGAGATCAGGTGACTCGGTGAACAAGAATATGCCAAATGGAAAACCAAGTTGGCAGGCTGGCATTCTCTCAGACCAAGATTTAATGAAGTTGGTGAATCAATAATGATGTCAATGCCATTAAATGCTTTAAAAGTGAACATGGAAGTTGAACTTGGCACTGGGCATCACAGTGGCCCACTGCGGTCTATGCCCATTGGGACCGAGATCTTCATCCATGATCCAACTATTTGAGGGCACTTGGGCAGACTCTCAGTCCCAACTCTTCCACAGTCCACTGAATCATTAATAACCCCTGGAAGGGAAAATTTTGTAGTTGCCCTTATGTTGCAAATTTACCCAGGCTTACTCAATTTCATTATTGACATGCTGGAAATGAAACTAAATTTTTTTTGCATGGTAAAATTCCTTGTGGCCTTCTATGAAGGATAAAATGGCCTTTGAAGGGCTTTGAAGGCTTCAAATTTTAATCGTACGTTCAACATGAGGATACAATTGCTACACTTCAGTTCCCTATTCGACAAACAACTGGACATGCCCCTATGAAAAATATTTCACCCTCAGTTATTACCGCACTTTCGTGGGAAGTCCATAGAGGATCCAGACGAATTCCTCTTTGATTTTGACATTCTCTGTCGAATTTATGACTATACCTCCAGTGAGAAGAAATTGAAACTATTTCCTACCACCTTGAAAGATAATTCCTTTTGATGGTTTATGAGTTTGGGTGGCGATATTGTTACGACGTGGGATCAGATGAAATAGGTATTTCTTCTGAAATACTAAGAATATTGCAGAACAAAGGATAAGAGAGAAGAAATATTTAAGATGGTGCAAAAAGACGACGAAAGTTTGGAGGATTTTGTGGAGAGGTTTATTTATAATGTGCAAAGATCAGACCATACCACTATTGAAAGTGATGTCTTCAAGATCATTTTGTTGCGTGGGATAAGAGAAGACTTTCTTGAAATGCTTAATCTGTTAGGGGAGGGAGACATCTCCAAATGACCTTTTGATCATATTGTGGACTTATGTCGACGATACCCTAGGGGGTATTCCAGAACCAATACAAGGGACCGATATGTCTTCTTACGAGCAAAGAATTCAGCTAGTGGAGGGGATAATTAGGCGGAGATGAGAAACCTTCTCAAGAATTTTAAAACTGACATGATGAGTTCCATCTCTTGATAGTTGGATGTCATGAGAGAAAAGCATAAACAAGTGGCCGAAGATCTGGAACTTGGGGTATTCTTCCCTAAGTGTAGGAAGAAGCACCCGCTAAGAGAGTGCTCGCTGGATAAGGTGGAGGTATGTGGTCTATGTGAATTGGAACATGACACTAAGGATTTCCCTTCACTTCTAAAGGCCAAATCAATATTTAGAGTATCTACTGTGGACACAGAGCAGGTATGTTTCATGTCGCAGAGGAAGTCGTGGCAACCTCGGATTCCAGGTATAAATTATGAGCCTACACCTTTCAATTCCCGGAATAATTTTAATAATCAATTTCCTCCGCAATACTCATATCCTCATATAAATTGGCACCAACCTTTGCAATATTCAATGCAATATCCGACCCCTTGGACTTCATGGGAACCAAATCCAAGCCAACAAGCCCCTTGGTATCCAAGATGGAGAAACCCTTATCTTGGGAACCAGTTTCCCCATAATCAAGCACCCTATCCACAGTATTAGAAGCCACATATACAACTCCCCAATAATGCTACACCAATGGGTGCACCACTCTATCCTCAACTACCTGCTCAACCTAACCCCAATCCTAATAATAAGGAAGTGCAACAATTTGAAACCTCTAGTATGCCATCTTATTCCATTTCCCCTCTCTCTTGTAATGATCTACATTTACAATTAGGGAGGGTAGTGGAACTAGTCTTCATTGAGGATGTTCCATTCTCTATGACTGAAGAGGGAACGAATCAACAATTTGGAAATTCATTCAGTTCAAAAATCCCCATTATCGAGGATGTTGAAACATCAATTGAAACACCAGCTGAAACAACGATTGAAACACCAGCTGAAACAGTGATTGAAACACATGATTAAACATCAACTAAGACACTTGCAGAGACACGTACTAAGAATCAACCTACACAGTTTTTGAGAGAACCACCGTATCCTTAACGATTAGCCTTGAAGAAGGCAATGGAACAACCTATTTCCAACCTTCTAAGAGAATTGAAAAATATTTATGTAAATATTCCACTCTTACAAGCCCTACATGATGTACCTATCTTTTCCAAGACTGTTAGAGAACTGGTTTTAAAGAAACCAGGAAGGAAGCCTAAAGATCCTCCTACATTCAATGTAGTGGGGAGGTTATATGAACTTATGATGGGGAGGGCTCCACTGGGTAAATATGATGACCTAGGTAACCCCACTATTATAGTATATATTGGAAAGACCCATATCCCTAACATTTTGTTCGATTTAGGCACTTCAATAAATGTTATGACCATTGAGATTGTAAATAAATTGGGACTCATTGATCTTAGGCCTACCCCAACGATATTAGAATGGCTAACAAATCCACTATCAAACCAAAAGGAATCATGAACGACCTGGTAGTCTCTGTTGAATCTGTTAGCACTGCCGTTGTGCTAAGTGGTTGGAAAGATATAAAATAGTGCGAGAGGAAATAAGGTATAAAAATTTATTGACAAAGGACCTTGAAGAGTGTCAATGAAGTTCTGCAGATACGATGAGGGGTCATTTCCAGACAGGAGTGGCGTATAATTGAAAATTTCCTTGATTCTGAGCTTGGAAAAGTGTATAGGAATGAGAAAGATGCTCTAGGCTGAACAATAAAAGAGAGATGAACGGCTCAAATGCACTAGGAAGAAAATCAAGTGTATAGATTGATTTCTCCAAGGGTATATGCATAGTAGTTAAAAATTTATATGCAAGAGGAAGGAAGGATAATCTACAGGTAGGATCGGCTGTTGTCTGAACAAGGGCAAGCAGATCAACGAGCGATAAATATTTTTCCATGCAGACATGCACGAGAGACAAATTGATGACGGTTCACGAAATCTGTTACAAGCTTCATATTTCAAGTTACAAGATTGAAGGTCGCCCAAGATTGACGGCGGAGGGGGATTTCGCGGCCCCAAGATGCATGGGAGAATAAAAATATCCTCCTTTGCAAATTATGGTATGAGTTGCATATCTCAATAGTGGAGATGCAACATGGGTGCAGATCTATGGTCAATAAATATTCCTCCGTCGGAACTTGCACGATGGATATTTTGCTTCAGCATTGCGAAGGTCGGTAGGGACCTCGACGTTGAAGGGAGAGGATTAAAAAAGAGGCAGATATCTACGATCTTAAATGATTTCGCGATGGGAACATGTATATAGGATAGTAAAGAGGTGGATTGTGAAATCCGATAGGAGCCACACCAGTGAATGGTCCATATTTGTTGTAGTTTCAAATATATGGATTAAATGTTTTCGCGACGCAAAGATGTGAGGGTGAGAAAGAATACGGATTTCACAAAAGGAAAATAAAGGGTTAAATAGATGAACGATCTAAATTTGATCATGTAAGGATCTACGGCCGAGAACATTTTTGAAAATGGGAGATTCCCACCGTGAAGGTGCATTTCAAATCACGAAATCAGTAAAGGAAACAGGAAATCGACGGTTAAAAAAGATCCATGATAGGATCAATGGTTATGATATAATTTCAGAATGTGAGCTGCAGAGAAGATAAGGGAAACAAAAAAAATGGAGGGAGACTAATGAAATCAAAGTAGCACAAAGGATTAATGGTGCAGAATAGATCAGGTGGAAATGGAAGGATGAGAAAGGTTTTGGTCACCAAATATGCGAGAGAGTTAAGAATACGGAAAATCATAAAAGACTGTGCACATGAAAATCAGTATACTATTTTATTCGCTTGCATCGAGAGAAGGAGACGACAGGTAGTACGGAAAGAGACAATTCCTACGACGTCCATCAACCACTTGTCAAACACCAGGTAAGCCCTTTTTTCCCTCCTGAAAGTTGTATAAATGGCCTCAAATGGAAAACATAGAAGATCGGGGCTTAGAGTATTAGAAAGTAGAAGAAATGTTAGAGGATAGTTATGCTGATGTTTTTTATCCTGTCCTATTAAATCGGCCCATTGAGGCTATGAAACATAGGTTGAATGTGCTAAAGGACCAGGGGACTGACCTTCATAACATCTATAAATAATTTTTTCACTTTTTTCTACTGAACAAGCCGCTAGTTTTCTGGAACTTGTGATTTGGTGTGCAAACAGCTAGTCTATGTTGGAAAGTATCATAATGAACCTCGACCACTCCACCATTCTATGTCCTGTTAGCTCCTCAGTCATTAGGTAAACCCTGTCTATCCATGAAGAGTTTACCTTAAAGGAAAAATATTACAATGAAGAGTCTATATTCTAGTATTTTAAGGATTCCACCATTGAGAGAAAGAAAGCGATTTTTAAGAGATGTTTCAATCTAGAAGACGAGTCATCCAACCCATCATTCCCAGTCGATGCAGCCCTATTTAACGAATAAAGCAAGTGTGTAGTCACCATGTTATGTCAATTTTTTGGGTCTAAACATAGATACATACATCCATGAAACCCTTATGAGTCTTCTCTTCGTCTTAAGCACTTGTCTAGTTGATTCAAGTCAAACCAGTCAGTCATTACAAGAGTCATGCATTAAATTTGATGAGTTCTTAGCTGAGAATATTCATTCTCAGCTAATGAACTTCCACAAGACCAAAAATTTCAGGTTCCAATCATACATTAGAGGAATTTTGGGGTCTAAAATGGGCCTCCTAAGGAAAATAATAAAATAATAGTTAAAATAATAAAATAATAGTTAAAATAATAAAATAATAGTTAAAAAAATAAAATAATATTGATAAATTTTGGAGGAAGAAAGAAAAAAACTACTTTTTGTGTTCGTATTTCCGACATATCTCCCTGTGTTTTTACTCAAATTTCGATTGGGAGAGCTCGTTGGATGCAGAATTTGATTCTGCATCCAACGAGTACCCACAATGCATACTTTTGACGGACCCTGCTACCCCAAAAACAAGAAATACATGAAAAAATGTGATGATGACATCATCATCATGTTTTTTCAGGTATTTCTTGTTTTTGGGGTAGCAGGGTCTGTCAAAAGTATGCATTGTGGGTACTCGTTGGATGCAGAATTTGATTCCGCATCCAACGAGCTCTCCCGATCGAAATTTGAGTAAAAACACAATGAGATATGTCGAAAATACGAACAAAAATAGTTTTTTTTAATGACAAATATGTCAATTCAACCATTATGGTTGACTTATTTTATTGAAATTCTATTGGTTCTTGAATTCCAACTCACAAAAACTTATTTTGGCACGTTTTCTTATAAGGCCCATTTTAGACCCCAAATTTCCTCTAATGTCTATTGAATATATTCCTTTCCTTCAAAAAGGATAATCTACAGCTACCATAAATTATATTAACATATGAAATGTACATGGATTATACCGAGTTTGTGAATTTCCTCATGACAAAGATTTATGCTGCCATTTTCCAAAAGAGCTTGCCTTAGGTGCTATCAGAGATGTGGGATCTACAGAAGCTTCTAGAGAAAAGAGAACATGAGATTGGTTCCTGTATGAATATGGAAAAATGACCAGACTACATGGTTTGCCTCAGTCACCTTACAGGTTACCATCTTTCCTAACTCCAAGAGTCTTCTCAATGGAGTTCATCAGACAAAAGTTGACCGTAGAGATTGAACACTTCCTGAAATATAAGAAGTCCATTGACATCAAATACCCTTGGGTTGTAGGTCCATTCACCATCAAGAATAAAGATTCTTTGCCAATGGTGGAAGGCTTGCTTAGAGAGTTGGGATTTGAGATAGAACCCACAATCAACTATGATCCTCACCAGGTTATCTCAAACAGGAGAAAGGATCAAAGGAGAAAACCTTTTAAACACGAAGAGGTTTTCGGATTGGCAGAAGCTTCCAATTGGTCTAATTACCTATAGGAAACCCCAAAGATTGTTGACTTAGATGAAGATTCAAGCTCTCCCATGAGAGAGGTTTTCTCTTTATTTCCTAATATATCCAATTTGGTTTCTGTAGCTGATAGCATTACTCCATTGGCCATCCAATTAGAAGGAAAGAATAAAAGAGATTTTCCTGAGGCAATGGATATCAAGGAGGAAGATACTGTTGAAACTCCCAAAAGGAAGAAGATTGAAACAGAAGGACAACTTGTCCTAGATATAGCTATAAACAAAGGGAAAAGGAAAATTAAGATATCAGGTTGTGCATTTGAGGTAAAAGAGTATACATTTGCAAATACTCTGGTCGATTCCTCTTCCCAGTACAAGGATAGAGCGAACTTAGTGGATAAATACAAAGACATCAAAGACATAACTTCAGAAGAGACTCTGAAATTATATTCTTGATAAAGAGATTGTTACACAAGCTGCTAGACAAAATATCTTGATGGTAAAATATGTGTTACATAAAAATCCCATAGACACAGCTCATAATGCAATCAGTTTTTTGAACAGTTTGAATGAAGATGAAATAAAGAAAGAAAATATTCAAGATAGGGTCTTGGTTATCGCTTTGGCAAGTAAAGTAGTAAACAAATATCATCATTTGGAAACAGTTCAAGAAAAAATTGATGTTATGCATCATCAAATCAAGGGATACATTGAACTGTTTAATCCTTTATTTAAAAGAGGACTCCCTTTCCTTTGGGATGAGAAAGGAGGACCGTGGTCTCAGAAAGAATATAATGACATGTTATTCAATTGCAAATCAGATTAGAGACAATTTGATGATATGCAGAATTAATCCTTATCTGGAAAAGCAATGATTGAAAAATTGGCTAGAGAGTTTGAAATGGCATTTGACTTCAAGGCCACATGTACAAAATTTCCAGAGTTCTCTTATGCAGAAAATGTGGAGCTCAGAGTATTGGTGAAGGAGATGATCAACCTGGATCTTCCAACTGTTGATCAATGGATAATAATTGAAAATTATGGGAAATGTAAATACAAGGTGCACCAATGAAGATAGGATTGAGCATGACGAGGATCAAAAGGAAAGCTGTAGAATGATCAAGCGAGCCAGGATACTGAATATACACTACTTTTTTAAATCTAACAAGTGCTACGCCCCCATTTTTCTGTTTCATATAAACCATGGCAAATGCGCCACGTTAAAGTTGTTAGAAGTTTGTTTCTTAAGTTTTAACTAATTTCGGCCCTGTTTCAAGGTTGGTCTCGAGGGCCTAAGAAATTATAAGTATACCCTCAGCAGAGGAAGAAAGGGTTGAAACACGGGAGACTTTTGTGTTATGTAAACTTTGAGATTTGTCTTTAATAGAAGTTGCATATTTGAATGCTAGCTTTTGAATGCAAAGATTCATGTATACTTCTCAATTACAGTCTGTGATTTCTTTTCTTTATGTGCATGTCCTCCTTGTTAATATTTTGATTATGTTTTCTTTCATATTTGAGATAAGTGTGTGATAGTTTTCAGAATTCATACTTGGTTATTCTCTGGTCTATCGTTTCAGATATTCACAAATTGTTTCTACCAAAGTTAATGTAGAATTCATCTAACTGATGCTCTGTATTAATGGACTGTCATCATTTCTTCCTTATCACCAGACCAAAAACATACTGACCGTAACTGAAGTATTATCTTGCCTTTGCAGACATTTTCCATGCAGATTTCTTTGTGTTTCTTGATAATTGTGACTCCATATCCCAATGTACCCTTACCTTGTTTTCGACAACAACAAAATTTGAATTTCATTTCATGTTTGTATATGCCCTTATTATATATCTATGAGAGATACATCTATGGAAATGAAGAAGCTAGCTCCCTTTCCTAAATTGGTTCTGTTGTTACCTCTTGGTCCACCTTCCACAACCTTGGGTGCGATTCTGAGTGCTAACAGACTCATGGGAGTACCCTGCAGGATTCATTTTTTTACAACCCAAGTCACAGCTGGGGGGACACCCATTAATCTTAGGAAGACCATGGCTGGCCAAAACAGATGCATGCATTAGTTGTAGATTAGGATCCATGACGATTTATGATGGAATTTCCAACATAACGTAACCTTATATCCTCTAGCCAGACCAAGAGCAGACGCTAAAATCCCATTATTGATGGACTTAGAGGAGGAGGAAGGTACTTAGCCATTGCTAACAATTGGGAGGGACCTTGTAACAACCCTAGAATTAATTATTATTATTAATTCTTCTAGAAATACTTTATTACTATTTTATTATTCTTTTATTATTTTTGACATAAAAGTCAAGAATAAAACATTTTGTAATCAAAACAATTTTATTTAATAAAATATGTTGAAGGGGGACAAGAGTGGATATAGTTGTTAAACAGTATTTGCTGACCCACAAGAGGAAAAAGACAAGTGGAAAAAAACACTGAGTGAGAACTTAGGATGTAGGAGGAATCATCCCCAAAAATAAGGTCACAACTCCTGGTTGAGTGCTAAAGAGAAAGAGGCTCATAAATGACCAAGTCCTAGGAAAAATACTATAAATTAGTATGTCCATAAGAAACAGGGGGCTAGCATTGGACAGGGATTAAACATCTGTGTAATACAAGAGATGGAGCATTGAGATTTTTCTCTTGTGGTTCAGTGAACAGGATCGGGGGGGTTCTGTAATAGCTAAACTCTATTTGCTTTCGACTAATCTATTGTTGTTATATTTGTATTCTACGCTAATGGAGTAAATTTAGTTAGTTTTCACAGAGATACCTATATTAGATTGTGTATTTCCTATAGGAATTGTTTCCTAGATATATTGACATTCTGCATTTTGAAATAAAGTTAGCGACTGAAATAACAAATAAATTCCAATTTTTGTTATATGTATAGATCTATTTTTTCTTTCTTTCTAGGCATGCAGATAAAATCCATTTACTTAGAATTCATTTAACTTCTTTATATAAGTTAACAGTATCCAATTATAATGTTATTATCATATACATCTGTAATGTCTAGTTTAATATAGTTAGGAATCTTCTTAATAGTATTATAATTTATAAAGAAACTAATCCAGAGTATTAGGTATCGACTGGAATTCTTGATGGGAGTAATCAATGTTATCATCGTAAGTCTAATTAAACTAAGAAAAATAATTACAGGAACTACAAGATCTTTCCCTTATATCTTTATAGAAGGAAGATAGCAGGATCTCAGATCCTTTGTTTACAAACATACCCTTTCTAATCGCAACCTCTTTCCGAGTAAATAGCAATCCCAGGTATACTAATCCTATACTATTGCATATTAATGAGAAAACAAGCTAATGCATCGAATATCCTTAGTTATAATACAAATAAAATATATAGCAGACTTGAAGGGTCATTCTTTATAAAATACACCAAATCACATACAAGTCATGGGATCAAATCCCTTCAAAGACTTTAATCTAAAATTATTGGATCAAATATCCTTGATTCCAAATTACTAACAGAAAATCAACAATATAAAATCAATCGAAATTTATGTGATACACTTGCCATCACATTATTCATCAAGACAGAGAATTAACGTTCGTCTAAGTCCATATCGTGGCTACCAAACGATGTATTAAATATTCCAATTATAACTTTTAAAAGGAATAAGATACAATTTAATTAAAATGCAATCAACACATAGGAAGAACCTTGTATTCTTATTTTAACTAGATCCCATCTCCTACAAAGAATTCGAGATCAAGTCCTGCAAGTATATGGTATCAAAACCATTTAAACATTGAGTAGCATAATCAGAATCATAAGGTTTAAAATGCACATAATATGACTGTAAGTCCATGCTATGTGGTCATCACTATTATTTTTATACCACCGACGAATCATAAACAGTGGAATCCTACAGAGGTTACAAGTTGAGTAACTAAAACACGAATTTAAATGACTATAAGTCTTTCTACAAAGCTATTATACACTCATCCACAACATACTTTACAACTAATTACATAACTAAATTAAAACAAAAAGGATGCTCCTTATTCACGGACGTAATACCATCTACGATGGAATCCGAGGGTTTCATTACAGTCTACATAAACAATCTATACATCTAATTTTCACACAACATTGGTTAAACACCCAACTGAGGGCACCTTCCAAATGTTCTAAATTTAGAGAAAGAATACATCAATACTGAGTGGCTGTAAGACCATTATTAAATGGCTTCCACTATACTTTTCCAAACAAAAGACTTTATCGAATATTTTACACAAGAATAAGACCCGTCAAGGGAACCTACAGAAACCCTATCAAGGTTTAGATAAAAACGATTATTGATTCTTTACAACATAGTTCTCAGTCATGGATTAACCCGCTTGGGGTTCCCAGTATAAATAGTAACTAGTTTAAACCTAACGAGAAAATCACTTATCTTAGAGGTTGCGACCACCAAGAAACCTCACAAACCTACCCACGAGTCCTACAAAGAACAACTGGAAGGGGTTAGTATAATTTTTACAAGCTAGAAGAAATTGTAAAAAAAAATTAGAACAAACCAGGGTTGAGGACCACTTACACAGGTGTTCGAAGATGCGGGCCTGGGAGAAGGTGACCCTGTTTCCTTTCTCCCAGCACCAAACCTTGCAAAGTATTTTGAAGGGATATTGTCCTCAAATTCTAGTCCTCTACTTAATTGAATCACTTCATTTTGATTTCATACATAAAAATTATGCCAAAAATAACGACTACTTGTTTTAAAATCTCCACTATTAAAAATCAACATTCTAGAATATTTCTTAGTAGATTTGGCATATCAATTTAAATAGTTTAAAAACATGTTTATATTGAAGAAAATCTACTAATCTAATTTCATATCCCACTAAAGCATGCCATTCTAACCTTTGATGAAAGGGTTGTGCCAAAAATAGTTACCATTGATCAAAGCATGAAATTGTAAAGAGCTTTGTAAGGTAGAATGTATCCTAGCATCTTTGACATAGAAATTCAACTCACTTTCAAAACCTATTTTTACTCCACATATCCCTAGGAACTTAAGTCATTCTTCCTATTTTTATTGGACATATCCCTAGGAACTTACTTCATTCTTCTTTTTAAATCACTTCAGTGTGATATCTTACTAAAAGGTTATGATCAAAACACTTTTTGGTAGCCTAGGTTGGTTACCACTCCAACATGTTTGAAAGAAACCACTTAATGAATTAGCACTCCAACATGTTTGAAAAAAAAACACTTAATGAATTAGCACTCCAACATGTTTGAAAGAAACCACTTAATGAATTCCTTTTAGATGTAGTGTATAAGCATGGTTTGTAATCTTTCTTTGAATGTAAGAAGAAATTCCTCACATCTCTTTTGGTTCCATAGTCTCACCTTATATTGTGGAACATGTGCTAGTATTTTTTGTAGTTGGCTAAAGACCAATAAGGTCAAACTTAGTTGTGTTCATTTAGGAGAAATGATTATTGAAGGAGTTCTATGAGTTTCTATGGAAAGGGAAAATCCACCAATGAATTTAAAAGTGCAAGATAATAAACTGCAGAATCGTGAACAGGAGCAATTCCTTATTTTGGAGTAGAGGATCATGGGAACTTGTTGTAGAATTGGAGAATATACATACGGAGGACTTAAGACCAAGGGGATTCTTTATGGGGTCCAGAGATAAGAAAATTGATTTTAAAACATTTGAGTCATTCAAGGGTTTGGACATTTTCAAGTCAAATATGGGTTACTTCATTTAGCTCAAGCCAAAGACAACAAGGAGAGTTTGAGTAATTTCCAATGAAGAGGAAGTTTATAATTGATGTCCGGGAATTCTATTAGTAAGGAAAATTCTATGAAGATCATTATGACAACATTGGAAGAGACTCTAACCATGAGTTTTAATCAATAGAGTTTATGAGCATCATGTTTCCCAATACTTTGACAACAAAATAGGATGATAGAAGATGGCCTTGTGAAGCATGATGCATTAGCTGGAAAATTGCAATAAAGTTTCACCACCTATACATCCATTGAACTCAAGAAATGAAATATTTTCCTCAAGGAACCAAACGCATTGCTGAAGAAAGAATTTACAAAGTAAAAATAAATCAATACTCTCATAGTGAAAAATCTCCATCAACCAGGATTCAACTCGTAATGTAGACCAGATTGCAACACCCAAAACTAAAGTTTCAAACTTTGTACTTAATAAAGATTCCAGCCTTGTCAAACACAGGGATGATAATACCAAGTGTTTTTATAACTACGCCAACCACTGCAAAACAATAAAAAATCAGCAATACTATATGGGATATTCAAACACAAGACTGCATGTCGGCTAAGGAAATAGGGTTGGCTGGAAATGTTTATACATAAGTATTCCTATTTGAGCATCCTAAGCTCAAACACAATACTTCCAATTCTTTTGTTGGCGATTACCTATTTGGAAATCTGATCTCTGCCCCATCTTCTCTTGGCAAATACCCATTTGGAAAAGAAGTCTTTTTGTTGAGTGCTTCTGATTGATAAGCTGCTGTATTTGCATGAAAGGGTGCATACCCACCTCCCTACTGAAAAACACTGACTGAGTTTGCAAACAAGGCCAAACCACCCCCATTGTCTTACATTCATGGGTTTTCAGTTTTCTGATCATATTTACTGAACAAGAAAAAAAACAAATGTCTCTGGAACCAGATTCCACTCCCAGCAGGGTCCCTTCCCCATTGGTCTCTGTAAACAATATGTTCACGATTCCCACGGAATCACAGGTTTCTAATGTAGAACAAGGCAGCGGATCGAATTGTAAGAGCCTCTCTGAGGGTCTAGTGAGCCTCTCTGATGGTCTATTGGCTTCACTGAAAGCAAAGGAAGAAGCGAATAGAAGGTTTGAAGCTGCAGCATGGGTAAAGAGCATGGTTGGGTCTTTGGATATACCGTGTAACCCATCCGAGGAGGAGTTTTGTGCTTGCTTGAGAAATGTGATCATTTTATGTAACCTTGTCAACAAGGTTCAACCGGGAGCAGTGTCCAAGGTCGTTGCAAATCATGTGGAGGAAGGACGGTCTTTATCTGCCTATCAATATTTTGAGAATGTTAAGAATTTTCTTGTAGCTGTTGAAGAGATGAAGTTGCCTACTTTTGAGCAGGCAGGAAAGCTTGCAGCCGGGTTCTACTTCTACTGCAAAGATTGTTGACTGTATCTTGGCGCTGAGGGAATGGAAACAGTATGGAGGAAATGGCCCTTTAAGGACCCTATGGTTCCGAGAAAGACACGAAATTTCCTTCAACAGTCCACTCCTTGTGTACCTGTGCCTGTAAAAGCACCCGAAACTTTGTCAAACCCATCAGTTGGAAACATTGACGAGGGAGAGAAAAGACTAGATGACATCGTTCAATCTAATGAATTTATAGGAGCTTGGTTAAAGCGAGCTGCTGTAGAAATAACAAGTGACAAGGAAAATGTTGACCAGACCCTTGTCGAAGCCATACAAGCTGCTGCAGAGCATGGCTCGACGCAAACACTCATGGATCTTATCATTGCTATTATTGCAGAGAATAAACAGATCAGAGAAATGTGCAGTGTTAATTCCAGTGGATATCACAGAGTTCTGGAAGAAAACAAGATCCTTTACAATAATCTTCAAGACCTCAAAGGAAGCATAAGGGTATTCTGCAGAATCAGACCACATTTTGGAGGTCAATTTGACGGTCAAAGTGCAGTGGAATATATTGGGGAAGATGGATCCCTCCTTGTCAATACATCGAAAATGGGCAAAGATGTCGAGAGGATATTTAATTTTAATAAGGTGTTTGGGCCATCTGCTACACAAGAGGATATTTACATGGATACACAGCCATTGATCCGATCTGTAATGGATGGTTACAATGTCTGCATTTTTGCATATGGTCAAACAGGATCTGGAAAAACCCACACCATGACCGGTCCAACAGGTGCTTCTGAACGGGATAACAGGTGCTTCTGAACGGGATATGGGAGTGAACTATCGAGCACTCACTGACCTCTTCGAGTTATCTCAAAAGAGGAAAGATTTAATGATCTATGATGTTTCTGTTCAAATGATAGAGATATACAACGAGCAAGTGAGGGATCTTCTGGGAACACATGCGTCAAACAAGAAATTAGATATTCGAAATAATGCCCAGAATGGATTTAATGTACCTGATGCCATACTTATGCCCGTTAAAGCAGCCTCTGATGTTTTAGATTTGATGAATTTTGGCCAAAAGAATCGTGCTGTTAGCTATACTGCACTGAATGACCGCAGCAGCCGTTCTCACAGTGTATTGACTGTGCATGTGCAAGGTACAGATCGTGTTTCTGGGTGTAACATTCATAGCTACCTTAGTTTGGTAGATCTTGGTGGAAGTGAGAGGGTGGATAAATCTGAAGTAACTGGAGATCGTTTGAAGGAGGCACAATACATCAACAAGTACCTTTCATCTCTAGAAGATGTTCTTGCAGCATTGGCACAAAAGAGTCCCCATGTGCCATATCGAAATAGCAAATTGACTCAATTGCTTCAAGATTCGTCAGGGGAAAAGGCAAAGACCCTGATGTTTGTGCACATAAGTCCTGAACCGTATTCAGAGACAATAAGCACCCTTAAGTTTGCTGAAAGAGTGGCCTCTGTTGAACTGGGTTCTGCTCGTTTGAATAAAGAAAGTGGAGAAGCTGCTCGTTTGAATAAAGAAAGTGGAGAAGTTCGTGAGCTTAAAGAACAGGTAGAGAGTTTGAATAAGGCGTTGGCAAGGAAAGAAGCAGAAGCAGACAGTTTGAAGAAGGCGTTGGCAAGGAAAGAAGCAGACCTAGCGCAGAAAGAAGCAGAAGGAGACAGTTTGAAGAAGGCGTTGGCAAGGAAAGAAGCAGAGCTAGCGCAGAAAGAAGCAGAGCTAGCGCAGGTAGACAGTTGGAAGAAGGAAGCAGAACTAGCGCAGGTAGACAGTTTGAAGAAGGCGTTGGCAAAGAAAGAAGCAGAACTAGCGCAGAAAGAAGCAGCACTAGCGCATGTAGACAGTTTGAAGAAGGCGTTGGCAAAGAAAGAAGCAGAACTAGCGCAGGTAGACAGTTTGCAGAAGGCGTTGGCAAGGAAAGAACCAGAACTACCGCAGTTACAGTCTCAACACAAACTCCATACACCTCGTAGATTGAGCCTCCAAGGGACTTTTATAAGCAAACTTGAGCTACACAATGGTAGTTGTACTCGTGGGATGGTTTCTCAAGATTACGGGGAGATATCCAAGCTTAATAATGAGGAGATGCCGGTAGACAAACCGAATGGCAACCGTAGAGTCTAGGAAATGAGCCTAGAAATTTATCAGTTGTAAAAATTGAGACAGAGGGCAAAACAAATACAGGAACTGAGACATCATCGGTCTCTAAAAAGACCTCTCAAATTAAAAAGTCAGTACAGTCTTTCGGAAAACTAATTACAAGTGAAGTGGAATCATCACCTGTGTGTAGAATTGAGTGCTTATTATGTATTGGTGGACAGAGCCAACCCTTATCAAACAGGCAGCGGCTTAAAAGCTTCAGGGAATGGGCTTTCTAGGGAAACCCAATTGATAGAAATGGGCTACCTAGGCTAAACTCAATTGAAAGAAATGGGCTTCTTAGGCGAAACTCAATTGAAAGAAACTAGCTTCCCCAACAAAATTCAATTGAAGAAAAAAAAAGTAGTCGTATAAGGCCAACAACTTCACCACACTGATCAGCAGTCCTTGAAGGTGGAAAAACGAAGGTTGTGATAACCTGCATTTGTTTAAATCACTTTTCCATCTCTGAAATATGACACGATAGGGTTATCTAAGCAGTTGATTTTTGCAGTAGAAGATCCGTCTTGTTACCATGAAGAGTGTTTATTATCATAAAGAGTGAATAGTTTTCATTCTATTCATTGTAATTTTTTTTGCCTTTATTTTTTTTTGCAGTGGTAGAATTTATAGTAGAAGAGACAGGGCTTGTTATCATCAAGAGTGATAACTTCATCAAGGGGGATTTTTATCACAATGAGTGAAATGTTCATTGTAATTTTTATTATGCTTTTTATTTTTCTAGTAATTTTTTTTTATTGAAATTATTTATTACAATGAACATGTTTTTATTATGTTTTTTATTTTTCTAGTAATTTTTTTTTATTGAAATTATTTATGTTTTGATTACATTATGTTTATATATATAATTGAATTGAATTTTTATAAAATAAAATTGTCATTTATAAAATATAATTTTATTTTTACAAAATAAATTACAATATTATAATGATATTGTCATTTATAAAATATAATTGTATTTTTATAAAATACATTATAATATTTATAATGTTATGGTTATTTAAAATTAATTATTAATAAAAAATATACAAATGCACATCACATTGTGAACTTCATCTTTTTATCATGACATCAATTTCTATAATCAAACCCTTATTTATGTGGCAAAACTTGTAATTTAGCCGAGCATTTTGTATTGAAATTATTTGATGTCTTGATTGTTTCCAGAAGGAAAGTGGACTGTCTTGTTAAATAAAATTAAAAGAGAAATATAATAATAAGAATACATGCATGAGTTTGTTGTAACATAGTGGTAAGTTGGATGTGCGTTGTAGTTTAGTGGCAAAAGGTTTGCACGGCACATCACTTTTCGAAGGGAAAACAATATTACATGAATAAAGTTTTTCTTGACTTTTATAAATAATATAGTTCATCTTTTTAGCACTTTATGAATTGAAGAATCAAAACCATGGACTTCCAAGGACCCTTTTTACCATTAGTAGGCCCAAAATGAGACAGTGTTCAAATGGTTTCCAACAATGCACTTTTTGAGGTTGAAAAAAATTTATCATCAACATAGAAAATAATAATATTTTTTATTTTATTTCTAATATTAAATATTTAAGCCCATGGGGATGAGAGCAATTGGTCAGCACTAATTAAGACAAAAAGTTGTAAATGAAAGATCACATATTCAAATTCCTTATTGATACTTAAAAAAAACATTAAAGATTTAATATTAATCTAAAATTTTAATATGTATATAATATAAAATTTTAAAATTTTAATTTCCAATTCAAATACCTATTAAATTAAAGAGTGAAATCTATAAATACGAATTAAATTTTAATATGTATATAAATTAGAATTCTAAAATTTTAATTTTCAATTCAAATACCTATTAAATTAAAGAGTGAAACATATAAGTAAGAATTAATGTTTTTTAATAAATTATACAAACATCCATCAAGTTTCAACGTTAGTATTAATATCTCAATGGTCACACTCAACAACTAGCACATAATGTAAGATCCAAGTTCAAAATATTTGCTATCTCATATTTCTCTTTAGCACAACTAAATGGTTATACATCTCTTAATGCTCATTCAATTCATTGTTTACTTGGCATATTTTTATCATTGTTTACCATTAGTTGGTACTGTTTTGCCACTCAAATGAGCTAATTGTATTACTAATATTATTATAATAAATCATTAATATTGCTACAATAAAAATGGTATAAATTATATAATTATGTAATAATAATAATAGTGATCATATATGCTCGATGTTTCATATCAGTAAAATAAATAAACATTCATGAGAAATCATATAAGTAAAATAAATAAAAATTCTTAAGAAATCCTATGTATGAAATATCTTTAAGATAATAAATTAACAAGAGCCACAAGGTGGCAATGTCCCCCACGTTGTCAATAGCTCCTATTATAGAAGTAGGTGTGATGTGCCTCAACTTTAATGGATTGAAGAAATAAGTGTTGTTTGACAATTTCAGGGGTCTATGCTAATGATAAGAACCAAAGTAGGGAAAGCTTTTCTTGACTAGCTCTAATCTCCCTAATAAAAGTTATAGGAAGAAAAAATTAGAAGAAAAGCATCTAATCTCCTTCGATTTACATTAAGGGCTAGTTTCTTTACTCTCAACCATATCCTTCCAACTTTGCTAAACTTCTCATTAGGTCCTTGTCAAATGCTGATTCTCAACTATATAATAGATGGAAATAATCATTCCAAATAAATGGAAATATTTGGAAATAAATGCAAAGAAAATAATGAAATGGACTTTACATCTATTTTAATCCATTCATGCTTTAGTTAAACAATGCATAATAAATATATGTAAAACGATTATAAAACCTTAAACAACTTTGTTGATATGTCAATCAAAATCTCAATGTCTCATGTAGGTGAAGTTTTAGCTAGACATACAATGCCTTATATAGGAGATTTGATTTCCCAAGTAACACATATCTGGGAGATAGGTATGAATGTAAACATCTTTGAAATTCAATGTTGAATATGTTGGGCCATGATTTCCTCTACTCCATTTGAATTTACAAAATATAAATTCCTTGTAAAATGCACTTATCAAAAAATGACAATGCCAACAGCATAGTGATTCAATTTGAGTAGCATCTATACTTCCACCATTCTTGGAAACAAGACCCATGGGCCTTTTCATGAAACAATCACTTACTATTGACTACAAGTTGCCAAAGAACATGTTTGGACATTTACTCACTTGCTTATAAAAAAAAGAGGAAATAAAAAGAATTGAGTGTAATGTTGAATATATATATATATATATATATATGAGAGAGATGTTGAATATAGATATATATATATATAATCTAAAATTTGACATGAATAGTTTATGGTTGATACATCAACAAACAAATATCCATTAGATAATTCACTATTCATGTGGCTCATACTATTCTATACTCATCAATTTAAATTTGATAAACTATATCCTTCAATTTAAACTTCGGAAAGATAAACTATGGTCATTCAATACCTTTATTAAAGATAACAATAATATATCTATGTTTTATCCTTGAGCAATACAATTTTTCTATATATAGCAAATTTACTGTGGACATCACTATCAAAGAAAGCAACTTGTTTCCATGTTAATGTATTTTTTTAACGACAAAGCATCTGATGAGCATATGCAATATGTTATAATATCAGGACCCATAAAAATGGCAATGTCAATGCCTAACAAGAGCCATGAAAATGATAATGTCGCTATAAGAGGAAAATAAGCACCTCATGAGCATTTGCAATATGTTATAATAACAGGACCCATAAAAATGGAAATGCCTAAAAAGAGCCATGAAAATGGCAATGGCAATGCCTAACAAGGGCCATGAAAATAATAATGCCGCTACAAAAGGAAAATAGCCCCAAGAATTTGAGATTCTAAAATAAAAGTTTGACTTAGGAATTTGGAGTAAAGATCACAAATCTCTTGGAACAGTGCCCATTGTATTCTTTGATTGAAATGCACATGAACTTAGATGATGACGCAGAATACAAATATGCAATTTTTTTTTGAAATTGAGTTTTAATTTTAGAATATCATCTCATCTTATACGATATAAAAGACAACATTATTTCTAATCAAAGAAAAATAAAAACAAATATTGCATTTGCAATGATACCAAGTAATTCAACTTAACAATTTAAATTTTGGGAACAAGAAACAGTTAAAAATAAGTTATTTCACTGCTTTCATAAATGAGAAAGTAAATAACTAAATAGAAACAACACTTCAATCTATTTCAAGAGATGTCCATAAATATCACCATATATTAACCCAACTATACCATAAA
>LPNX011063786.1:64407-96958 GCA_001517045.1 Pseudotsuga menziesii
GATACAAGTATCAATGTTAAATGTATACACACACACAGATATATATATATATATATATATATATATATATATATAATAGTAAATCAAATAGTGAATGCATATTGAAGTAAATAGGAGTATATTGAAACAAATAGAAATGCATATTTTGGAAAAAATAACAAATGCCGACAACAAATATGCGACTGTATATTAAAACTATATTACTCAGGCACATAAAAAAATTGGACAACTTTATATTGACTTTTTCAAGGAAAAATACATTAAATGTTTAAAAACACTCACAAAAAAATACTGAAAAATAACATAATATTGCAACCATTATACCAAAATGAAAGTAAAAGAGAACATCTGATTTAAGTACTCCGTTGAATACTCCATATAATTATTAAATGAAGGGTCCATTTTTTAGAAGAGGAAATATACCTGAAAAAAGTTACGATTCATTCCAATATCGAAAACAATATCGTCTTGCTATGAAGAAGAGCTATTGATGAAGAAGAGATATTTACATGTAGTTTAACTAGCAATCACAGCAATATGGAGAAGAAAAGTTGTACTGCATTAAAACACAGTTTAACTATTGTTTTAGTCACGATTCATTCCAATATCGAAAACAATATCCTCTTCTCCTCTTGCGTGAACACTAGCGTTTTAGCGTCCAGCTAGTCTTCTATCTCCTCCTTCCTTGGGTGCCACAACATCTCCCCGATTCAAACAAATAGGTCCCGGGAATGAAACCATTTGTTGGCCGCTTTTCCCCTCTCGCGCGACCTAGGTCCTGCGCAGCCCGTCGATCCAACAACTACCCAAAATACCGGCCTGATAGAGCAAGCCCCATCGGCCACACCTGTGAAGCAGGCGCAGTCTCACCCGAGATATCTCATAGATGGGTAACTGTTGGAACCAAGTTTCCGTGATTTTCGGGCAAGAATAGTCCCTTGGCTTGCAGCCAATGAGCTCAACGAAGGAAACAAGGTGACTGGACAGAGGAGTCGGTTATGTGCGACTAAGAACAACAGTATTTCATTGCATGCGACTTGGCCTTTGGTTTTACCTCGCAGCTGGCGCAACTTGTACAGTGCAGCTGATTTCACTTCAACCGACTCTAGGACTTAAGTCATGATTCATAATATTAATCATATAGAATGATATATATACAGATTCAAGCTAACAATACATTTTGTTCATTCATTTAAAGATTGCAAGGAATATCAGAGATTGAAATACATCAAACATTATACGAGCAACAACTAGCAATCAATCATATAAATATTCACCACACTATCCATTCATTCGAACACAAGAAATAACGTGGAAACCCATTTGGGAAAAACCACCAGGGTGTTCTTCATTTGGCATGAGAAAGGTTATAGTACCTTCCAGTCTGCGGGATGCAGAATGATTTTAATATATGTCTTTAAGTTCAGACTTATGGTTCTCATCCTCTCTGGTTCGATCTTCTACTCTACTCCTACTCCTAGCGTTATGCTCCCTCTGCAGTCAGATTCATGGCTCAACAGCCCCTCTAATGCTACCATCCTCTTTCTGCATCTACTCTCCTTCTGATCGCTATCCCCTTACAACAAAATCAACATCCCCTCTATGGATTACCATTGAACATTAAACTACTACTGAAATAACTGAATAGGGAACAATGAATATCTCATAGACCAACCCTTTTACCATTGCATCCCCCTATTTATACTAATTTACATGGCCCCGTAAGGCCAACTGCATACCGCCAGTCCATTAGCCATCACCATCAGCCACCCCTTTGGTTACAGCTGTGGTGATCATGACTTGACATGAGGCACTATCGGCCTAACTTACAAATATCTTCTCATATGTGCATAACCGCAGGCTTACGCCGTCTTATATGACCACGATCTAGATTCTGCATCTGTCGCTTTTCGATCGTTTTCCTCCTTGCATGCTTTTGTGCTTGCCTTTCCTTTGCCCCGTGTTCCTCTGCTCTGCCTTCGTGGTCCTTTTCGTCCTTTGAGATCTTTCTTTGCTTCTCCTGTGCGCGCGGCGCAGTTACTTTGGTTGCGCGTGCGAGTTTCCTCCTCATGCCCCTTTCTCGAGCCAACAGGCCACCGACACTCACCTGTGGCTCATCCCGAGCCATAAAGCAAGGGACATACGAGCGAGATGACCTGCGCAGCCTCCCCTTATTTTTTTTTTCGGGCAGCTTTTGCTGCCGCCTAGCTTGTGCATCCTACTAGTTGTTGTTTTTTTTAAGGTTCTTCTACGAAACTTTTTCCAGACTTAGGTGCGTCGCGGTGTTATGAGACCTACGCAGCTTATTTCTTGGCGCCATTTAGCGGATTGGTATCAGAGGCTTCAAGTTCGGAGTTCTCTTGAGCTAGCAATGTAAGTCGATGTGTTTCTTATTGAGACCAAGATCCACGCAACCCGGAATGTTGTCTTTTCTCTGGGACTCTCTCATCATCTTATCATAGTCTGGCTCACATTCTAGTAATGGTGGTTAGTGTCTCATTATGACACAGCAATCAAGGTGGCCTTGGCTCTTCCACCATTCTCATGCTCGTGGGATTTGGCGTGTGGTTGTTGTAGGTTGCTGTGGCTTGCTCTCTTGTTGTTATTCCTTGAGTCCATTACTTCTGTTGCCTACTCTTTACCACCCTTTTTGCCATAAATATGAACTTTAAATACTTTTCCATATTGAAAAATGGACAAGCCCTACTATCCCTGGTGGTGGAGGTGAGTGATTTACCCCTATGTGACAAATATCACCTCAGCAGCATAGAGCACAAGTTGGCCTTTGCTCACTGGCCTCTCCGCATCCCACTAAGAGCTGAACAGTCTGTGTGGAGGGCTGGAAGATGTGGCCACCTTTCAAGCCTACAGAATTTGTGAAAGATAGCAGAAACTATGGACCGGACCCAGCAGAGTTTGTCAAAATGGGCCGGGTATCTGGTCCCTACTAGATTCTACTCTGGTACTACCGGGAGGACCACTACTCTACTTCTCTACTAATAGCCAAGGATGACTTCGCTGGAGGCTTGTCAATGGTTTGAAGCAACTGTGAGATTATCACCATCTTGCTTCTTGTTGTCTCTAGATAGACTCGAGATGCTGAAAGGTGCAGCAACAGCCTTGGACCTTAAGGTTGCTCGGCACGATACTACCCAACTCATTTGTAACTGCATCTGGTATTGGAGTAGCAGAAATTAGTGATGAAGGCTTGTCAAAAATGAACCCCAATATTATAGGAGAGCATCGGGTCATCTCTCATGTAGGCTTATCCAATGGCATTATGAGGATAAGACCCTCATCCTATGTACCAGATTTCCTTCGTAGATATGCTATGAGTATCAGCGTCACCACTTTTTGGTAGTGATAGCCGTGAGCACGTGCAGATGGACTGGACGACCACCGTTACAGAGTTCCCCTTAGGTGATCTTCCTGTCATGTTGTCTTGTTCTAGGCACCAAATATCCATTGAATCTTGACGCATTTAATGGCCTACCAGCACTTGCCAGCTATCTTGGACGTACCATCACGTTATTCATAACCGGTTTGATGGCGGATTTAATGTGCATCATCATTTTCACCTAACTTCGACTTCAGGTTCCACATCCTTGTTATATACATGTGGCGCTATGGTTGCCTCCAAAATTCAAAAATTTCACAATTCAAACAAAATTCAAATTTTGGCAAAGTTTTTTTTTTGCGTGCTTTGGTCGCATTTGCTTGCTTTATTTTGGAGTTGTTGGTTTCGGGTCTGCTTGCGCAACAACGTAGACCTTGCCTTGGAATCCCTGCACCATTACTTCTATCTCAACAACTTCCGCCACAACTTCCTCTGCTTGCACGGCCAATTGCTCTACCTGGTCAAACTGTACATGCTCCAACAAGTCCTTCTCTATCGACTGTAATAAGCTTTGAAGCTTCTGCTGCATTGGCTAAATATGATCTGTGAGCTTTTCTACTTTTGACTGGAATCCTTCAACCTCGGCTTCCCTAGCTTTCTCCTGGTCATGAAGGGTATGCACTTCCTACGGGAGACTTTTCATCTTTGCATTTTTAATGACTTTTTGTTGGAGAGGCAGCTTTCGCATTTCCACCTTTGCAGCATTGATGCGCTCATCTGCCTCTCATATACACTACCTTATTCTTTTAGTTGCATCGTCCTCTAGCAATGTCTCCCAAATGGTCGCAACATTGTCTGCGGCCTTTGCGCACATTGCCTCTCCGCTTTTAATTTTATCAGTAGCTTCAGACACTTCTGTTCTTCTCTCTGCCAGCACCTCTGGGGGTGTACGTGGTATCTGTCGGGCTTGTAGATCTTCCATTTAGCGTTGAATATCCTACGCAATCTTCGCAAGCCTGGTAAATTTATCCAGGGAGTCTTCATCTGCTTGCCCAGTGTCTGGTGGGAATGCTGCGATGACATTCTTAATAGTATATGCCAACATGACATGACTTTGCTCCAGGGCTAATATTTCTTGCTCCTTCTCAGCCAGGAGGTTGGTGTGCTCCTGCAATTCCTGGTCTTTTCCCTTTAGCAGGGCCTTACGCAGCTTAGCCTTCTTTTGTTGTCTTGTTGCCTCATAAGCAATGGTGTTTTGCCTTATGGAGTTTACCTGCGGCTTCCTGCTGGATGGTATAGATCTTGTCCAAGAGCAACTTGGAGAATTCTATCTCGGTGGTACTTTTATCAGTATCTTCGGTTGTCTCTTCTTTCACTTCAAGTGCCTGCGTCTGAATGAGTACTTTGATTGGTGGTACCCATAGCGGTGTGAGAAGTGGTATGTTAGGATCAATGTGATATGTTTTGGTGTCCACCGTGTCCTTGACCTTGTTGATATCTGTTGTTAATTGATTGAGATGGGTCTGGACTTGGGCAGCAATGCTCTCTTGCTTGGCCCTTATTCCACCAAGGTTATCTTGTGCAACTTTTGCTACCACGTTGGCAAGTTCTTGCAACTCATCTTCCATTAAGGTAGTTGTGTTTGTTGTTTTGTCTTCTTTCAGCTTCTTCCACGATGATTGAGCTTCCTCGGGTTGCACACGGGTCTGCTTTTTCTCTCCAATAGGCGGATGCTCTGAAGGATGGTGGTCCGAATCCTCCATATCATCATGATATTCTGTGTTTTCTTACGATGGATCCCCTTGGGTATCATCGCCTTCTTGTTCTTCACCATGAACTTGGTGAATTGGTGGTTCTTCTACATTTTGCTCTTCAGGAAGTGGCTCTGCAAGTGGTCTGCGCCATTCCTCCGTCTAGAGCTTGAAAATTGCATTGACATCGTCATTGGTTATTGTGAATATGGCTTGATGTATTTGCCGAGGTGGACCTTTTATAGGCAACATATTTATACTATGCACATCAGCTTCAAATTTGACAAAAGAAGCATACATGTGCACAGTTGTGGCCCGGAGCCTGTGAATTTGTTGGAAAACTTGTCGTAGGGCCTCTGCATGCATGTAGACTACAATGTTGTTATCCTACTAGTGCTTGTTGTCTATCTTATCTTCCCATAAGTTTTGGTATATTTCCCCTAAGTAAGACATTGGAGCATTCACGTGTACATAGTCCGGAGGGTCAGCCCAGAGAGTGAAGGAAATCAAAATTAGTAACCAGGAATAGCAGAATTTGTGATCATCTTTGTGCTGAGCTAGCATAACATAGTTGAATAGTGCATTAAGCAAGTACCATGACTAGTTGAGCTTTTCTCCTTGCACACATAAATCTCCAATTTCTACTACCGCTGCTGAGCACTACATTGGTTTCACCTTCTTAAATATTTTACAGGATAAAATCTTTGCAGCAACACAGACACTTTTGTCTTGGATGGGCCCAAGCAAGTAGCCCTGTCCTGCTCACTGAAGGTTGTGTTTCTGCTTGATGGGTTTAGTGTTGCGCTTAGTCAGGTAAGGCATAGGATCTTTGCCTTCAGTTGGGAGTCCTATTATTCGTCCTATTAATTCAGCATTAAACAGATATGGTTGATCCAGCCATAAGTATCTCTATGAAAACATACCAATAACTACTTTACATATGTATTGACTTGCAAGTTGTGGCCAAAGTGAGGCATGAAGAGCATGTTGGTTAATCTTGCGGCGACCAATACCTCGGCCCGCTTCTGTGGCCTGAGTACCTTAACATTACATGTAGCGGCCTAGGTTGTGTCCATGCAGTCTTTTATCTACAACCCCTCTTGTTGTCGAGTGTCGTAGCCTTGAAACTTTAGAACAACTAACCTGGGGAAGATATCTTTCAGCATAGTCATGCCGACAGGGAGCCGTGGTGCAATCAAAGTGGTCACCGGTTTTATTGGAAGATCTGTATCGGCTGCACAAGGTATTCTTGGTCGAACGTAACATAGAAAATTTGGGTCAGCTTGCTCTTCCTCTGGTTATGTTTGTGGTTGTGAGGCTTCATCGCCACCAGCATTTGATTGCTCAACAGCACGTGCATTTCCTCGTTCATCTGGAGCAGTTAGGGCCTTACGTTTCTTTTTTCTCGGTTATGGTGGTGTAGATGGATCACCTGCAATATCTGGTATTCCTTGGATTGGGTTCGGTAGAGGACACGAACCAGGGGTTGGAATTGCTTGTGGCTTCCTTGTTTTGGCCATTGGGTTGATCTCTTGCGGTTGTTGCAATTGTGGAGCTTCAGCTAACTGGCTTTCTACTTCTTCATCGATGAGGCAACCAGAGATGATAGTGGCTTCTGATGCCTCACTTTCACTAGGAATGTTAATTACCATGGGCTCGAGCAGAATGGAGGACAGGTGATAGGATGCAGTTCTGCAATGGCTCGACTCCTTTGTTCATTGTGCATAATGGAAACTGCTTGATGGAGAGTCGAATATTTAGATATTGCACAATGTTTTTCAATCATATTTTGACAGGATATTTAGGTCTAATCACTCTCTCGGGTTGCCTTTTCCATTGCTTTGTTCATTAACTTCTACAACTGGCTTTTTGGGTTGTACCTGTCAGACTAGTTATGGTGATTAGTTGCCAAGACAGTTGACGAGATGTAACAGTACACCACCCTGATCCTCGTACTTCCTTTATTTAATTCCACGCAGGTGTTCCAATCGTACAAATATTTGGCATGGATCTGTTGGTTAATGCGATCCAACCCATCATTCCTGCTTTTTTGGATCCTTTGGCCCCTTCTTGCCTTATTCCTTACATGCTTTAGGTCATCTACTTTGGCATATGCGATGACGTGACCATTGGGCATTTTCCTGTGCATGCTTTCTGTTGGTTTTGTCACAATCCTGCAATAGAATAGTTTACGTGGTTTATCCATTTTTTTAATTTTTTTTTACACGTGTTGCGGTGAGGTTTCAGGAAACTACCATTCACAAAACTCACGATGTGGGTACCATCGACTTTTCTGGAGTTGTGTTGTGCCCATACCCATAGTTTGTGCGATGGTATATGGCCTTAGCCAAGTTTCCTTCAGCTTGTGAGGGTGTGCAAATAGTCTACTGTCATAGTGTAGGATAAGTCTTCCTTCTGTGGATGGCTTCACCCTGATATATTGGTAATACCGTGCTGGCAGCTGTTGTTGAATTGGATTAGTCTATAATCTCAGAGGTATCCTCATCCCTTCTAAGTCTCCATCCTTCCCTTTCTTTCTGCTCTGTTGAGAGGGAAGAGAGTCTGGTATTGCTGCAAGAGATTTGCGATTGTACAACTGCTTCATCCTGTGATCGCTTTTGTATTACTCTGTAATCTTTACTTTTTTCAAGTGTTTTTGGTCCGCTGAATTTAATCGGGTTATCTTCTTCATCCCTTGGTATATTGTCTTGCTGAGGAGCTGTACTATGTTGGTGAGCCTTAGCGTCATTGGTCTTCTTGATTATACCCCCCTTTTCTTTCTGGACTGTATCATGAACTATAGGGTGTTTGTTATTATCCACAACTGTATGCGCACTTTGCTGGGTTTCTTATCGCAATTGCTCAAGGTTATCACAGGTATTGGGCACCATATCCAAAGTGTATGTGAAACTCTAATAGGTGGGTAAATCCCTTGATTCATTCTCCACCCATCGCACATACCTTGTAACTCTTGCACACATTCTCATTGAGACTTCATGTAATCTGTTTTTCCAATTCTCTAAATCTTCCCCTGAATCAGATGTACATAAACTCACGCACTTCCAACTTAGGTTCCCATCTATCGTTGAAATGATATGATCTTCATGCATAGCTGTAACATTGTATATTTGATCGAGATAATCAGCCTGCCCCTCATTATAAAAAGGCTCAACATATATTTGTACCTGAAATGGATCAATGGGTGAGACTACTCTCATTTCCTCATCTTCAAAAGAGAGTATCCTTTTCTTGAAATTTATAATTGTTTGATTGTTTATAGCCCAATCTATCCCTAGCAGTGTAGGGCAAGGATTTGTATCATCCACAATGGTGATGACCTCAAAGTCTGCATATGTGCGCAATCCTTCAACATCAACGATGGCATTGTTCAATCATCCAATGGGTAGTACCTTCACCTGATTTGCAAGGCGCAGCTAGATAGGAGACCAGTCCAAGCGCGGCTTGCCCATGCTTTGCCAAGTCTAGCGTGTTAGGATATTGACATCTGATCCCAGATCTAAAATGATATAGTCCATGTCATAATCACCTATCTGCGCATTCATTCTCAATTCGTTGCCAGTTTTACATTTTTGTCACACTTGGTTAAATTTCTTCGCAATTTGTGGCTCTACAGGGATCTCGTCTCTTATTGCTTGTAGCTTTGCAATAGCATCTTTATCTTGGATTAGCATCAAACAACTTGATAGAAAAGGGCTCAACTTACTAACCTCGGTTGAAGCCTTCTTCTGCAATAGGTGTTGGAACCGTTCAAGCATGTCCTTGACTTTTGCTGAAGCTAACGGTATGTCAAGGCTTATGAAATCTGATTGCACATCCTAGAATACTTCTTTCTATTTCTGGCTGATCAGTGATTCCTTTTTCTGCATTGTTGGCCTCACTTGTGGCTATGGTTGTTCTTGTTGTTTATCATGTTCTGCTCCAGTTGTCGCACCTCCTCTAGTTACAACAGCAATGTTCAGGTCTCGCGGCTCATCCATGATCATCTGAACATTTGCATTAGCATTCAGGTTTGGGTTTGGCAGGGGGTTAGGTGTGGCAACGGTCCTTGCTTGCCACTTTGTGATCCGTTAAGGACATTGTTCAATGTTATGATATTTTCCCTTACAATATGAGCATGTTCTTACAGGCTCTAAACAATATCTAGCAAAGTGACCTAGTTGTCCATAGTTATAGCATGTAACTGGACCTCTTCCCCTACCAAATCCTCCTTCACCACCTCATCCTCTAAAGTTTCCACCACCCCTTCCCTGCGGGTGTAGTTGTTGCGGTGGGTATTGGTTCTGCTAGTATTTTTTCTAATAGGGGTTTTGTTGCGCATACGACTGTTGGTACTGATTGGCTAGGAACTATTCAGGTTGATACGAGGCTTGCACCTGTTCAACCTAGGGGAACCCCTCATTTTTCATTAAGTACGTATCAACTGTTTATTCTTTCAAGAGCTGATATGCTCTATAGTCTTTTTCCTCATGCCCTATAGATTTACAAAATTTACAAAATAAGTTTGCAGGAGTACTTACAACTTTTTTCAAATCCACACATTCTTCATCATGGTGGCCTCTTGACTAGCATATATGACACCATGGTTTCCCTTGGTCGTTTAAGGGGTTAGGTGCACCGGATGTGACATAATTCATGAAGGTCGGACAATTATCCTTGGTGTGTCCGTATGTTCTACATTTTGTGCACCGCAAGTCCTCTTGTGTTTCTTTTCCCTTTTTGATATCCTGAAGTTGTAGTGTGAGGTTGGCTAGTTGCGATTGAATCTGTACCATTCCTGCAGCATGGTCACCAAAAGGCGAGGCTTCTAGCTTCATGGCTAGCTCCAATGCTTCTGTTTGTGACTCACTATTTTGCTACATCAACGGCCCGCGGATGTGTGGTAACAGAGAATCAATGAACCACTCCTTATGTTGTACATCAGACATTTGAAAGCTTACTTTGGCCATCAATGTCTTGAATCGTTGATCAAAATCCCACACAGTTTCTAGCCTATTTAATCTCCTTAATCTTGGTAATACATTGTGATTACAATTTAGGTTTTCTGAACTCATAGATCATTGCAGCCAGGATTTCTTCCAGGGTCTTCTGTGGTGTTCCAGTTGGTGTGGCACAAAATTTCATGAACCATTCTAGGGCGCGACCCCTTAATGTCATGATCATCTATGCTTTCTTGACGTCAGTGCCATGGACCCAACGTACCATCCACACAGCTTCACATAGGAACACGGGGGCTTCACTTGTTGACCAATATCCTATCACGTTAGTTCATATTGTGGGTTTTAAAATTATCAAAAATTCAACCAATATATTGCAGGTATTGGGGGGGATGAGGGGTTTAAGGTGGGGGTGGGTAGGGTGGTTTATAAGGATTGAGGTATAAAAAGGGGTGGAGAGAAGGATTTAAGTATTGGGAGGGGGTTTCAACAAAAAGATCTTGGGTCAATATCTCTAGAAATTAATGGAATTCTTTAATATCCCATGATTGCACGTGCTATGTGAGAGGTTCACTAAGTGAAGTCCCCGTGCATAGGAACCAATGTTGCTCAGGGTCTTCCATTCCATTTCCATTAAATGTAGGAATTCGGACGTCTATTGCAGCCATTGGGTTAGTGTTCGGTATTTCTGGAACAGGATTCAACTGTGTTGCACCTTCCTGCTGTTGACGTATATGTAACTTCAGAATGTATTCACTTGTATATTTCATGTATTGTACCCTGATGTTTATTCCGGGAAGTATCTGTAATATAATTGAGTCATGTCATGCCCCGATGTTCCTATCGAAAGGTTCTATAATGTAAACAAGTCATGTCAATTCATTGTGGGTAACCCTCCTATTGATCAAGGGTTAAAGTCCCCGCAGTTCCGGGGCACTAGGGTTATTAGACTCTCCTAGAGAAGTCGGCCCTAGTAGGTTATTGTCAAGTCAGGAATTAGTATAAATAGAGATTGAGCCTCTCTATTTATCACACACTCACTCACACTTAGTTGTAGCGCATAGCTGAGGAAGAAGAAGACATTGGGGCTAGGAAGAAAGAGGCTACTGCTGTCGGGAGATATTCTTACTGTTTTGGGGTTTTACTTTTGGTGCTGATTCTATCTTTGAGGAAGTTGCAAGTTTTTCTCCATTTATGGTTTCCTCGAGGAAAAACATTGTGTTCATTGTCTCTTGTGTTTGATTGTTGTACTTGTTATTCTCTTAGTTAAAGATCCTAACATAATGCTAGCTTGAATGATAAAATTCTAACATGTTATCAGAGCTAACATGCGAAGAAGACACTGTGCAGCTGCAGGAACTAGAGCTTCCTACTTTGTGTATCTGTCTCCACAGATTTTCAGCAAAAGAAGGTTGGATTAACTCTCCTCCATAGGGCACATCTTTCTGTCGAAGCAGAATCCAATTCTGAGTTTTTTTAGTTTTGGACCCGACACTACTGCCGAAAATTAGGGCTTTCCATAGAGTGGAATTTTTCAGTGAGCCCATGCATGGATTGGTCTCCTCCTCAAAATCAAATTTTAGAGATCAAGATCAAAGCATTTGGTTGGACATATCTCCGTAAAATCCAAACCCAATTCTGATCCTAAACCAGCACTACAGAATTTCAGCTCCAAATCCAGATCCGACATCTTGACCTGGTAAGATCTAAATATTTTGTATTTTCATTTGAGGTTCTCAGCTAAGATGTCTCATCATACCAAGCTTGATGAAAAACTTGAGGGAGCTGATAACTTTCGAGCCTAGAAGTATAGGATCTCCCTGGTCCTGGAAGAAAATGAGTTGGACTCCTATATCAATGAGGAGGTTCCAGTTCCAGAAGGATATGAGGCTAAGGCCTTACACAAGAAGAAGTTGGTCATGGCTAAGAGGATTATTTCTGATTCAATCAAGGATCACCTCATACCACAGGTGTCCTCCCTAAAGACACCTAAAGATATGTTTGATTCCCTGACCAAACTATTTGAAGGGAATAACATAAACCGGAAGATGACTTTGAGAAACCAACTAAAGAATGTGAAGATCCAGAATGCAAAGACCATCCAGTATTACTTTACAAGGGTCTCTTAGATCAAGGAACAGCTGGAAGCAGTAGATGAAGAAGTGGAGAATGCAGAGATTGTGATGACCACCTTGAATGGTCTCCCTAGATGATGGGACTCTTTTATTCAAGGGATCTGTGCTAGAAAGAATTTATCCAAATTTAGTAGACTATGGGAAGAATGGTCTCAAGAAGAAGCTTGGATAGCAGTTCGAGAAGAAAATATGGAAAGTGAAGATCAAGCTCTCATAGTTCACTCCAAGAAAAGAAAAAGAAGTTGTCATCACTCTAGAGGTAAGCATTTCCATAAAAATAACACTAGAAAAGATTTGTCTAGAAGCAGATGTTATACATGTGATGAAGTAGGACACTTTGCAAAATATTCTCCTAAAAGACAAAATAAGAAAAAGGGAAATTAGAGAAGACATCATGCTCTTGCTGCATAGGATGATGAACCTTCCACAAAGAGAATCATATAAGAAAGTGATGATTCTTCAAGTGATGAAGAATATGTCTTGATTTCTTCTCTCATGAGAAACATCACACATAGAAGCAATGATTGGCTTATAGGCAGTGTGGCTTCCAGACATATGACAGGATTCAAAGAGTCCTTTGTAAAACTTTCAGAACATGAATCACCTCACATGGTGAAACTTGGAGATGACTACCAGTATCCAATAAAAGGTAGTGGGGAATCCTCCTATAAGCTAGACTCTGGAAAGTCTATGAAGATGCAAGATGTATTGTTTGTACCAGGACTAAAGAAAAACCTCCTCTCCATATCTACATTAGATGCAAAAGGCATGAGAGTTGCATTTATAGATGGCCAAGTTATCATGTGGCCAAAGGGAAAGACTATTAATGATGCAGTAGTGATTGGGGAACAAGAGGGAGGTCTATACAAGTTTAAGGGCCATCCAAAACAAGATTTGGTACATGAAACAGTAGATCCAAATGAACTTTGGCATATAAGGCTTGCACATGTGCATTACAGAGCACTACCACTTGCAAGCAAAGTTGTTGAAGGTCTTCCATAAATTCAAGAAAAACATGATGGAGTCTGCAAAGGATGTGCGAAAGGAAAGAATACAAAGAATACATTTCCAAGTAGCGAGAGCAAGGAAAAAGGAATCTTGGAGATCATTCAATCCGATGTATGCGGTCCGATGTCATCAAGGTGATTAAGCAGGTATGTATACTATGTTTCTTTCATTGATGACTTTTCTAGGAAGACATGGATTTACTTCATGAAGAACAAAGATGAAGTATTCAGAAATTTCAAGGAATTCAAAGCCTTGATCGAGAACCAAATTGAAAAGAAGATCAAGTCCTTTCGATTAGATAATGGCAGAGAATTCACATCAAATGAATTCAAAGAGTTATGAAAAAAATCTAGGATTAAGAGGGAGTTGTCGACTCCATATAATCCACAATAGAATGGGATTGCAGAAAGGAAGAATAGAACTATCATGGAAGCTGCAAGAGCAATGCTTCATGATCAAGATCTTCCTATGCATCTATGGGCAGAAGCTGCCAAAACAACGGTGTATGTACAGAACCATACTCCACACAGAGTGCTCGAGAACAAGACACCTGAAGAAGTCTTTTCTAGAAAGAAACTAGAAGTTAGCCATCTCAGAATATTCAGCTTTCCAGTGTACATACACATTCCAAAAGAGAAGAGGACAAAATTAGATCCTTCAGAAAAAAAGGGCATATTTGTGGGATACTCTGAAAGCTCGAAGGCTTACAGAATATACTTCCCAGAGTTCAAGATGATTGACATCTACAGGGATGTAACATTTGACAAAGACTCAGCTTACAACAAATCCAGAAAGAGGCTTGCTGAAGATCCTGAAGAAACAAAAGCACCCAAAATTCATGACACAACCATGAACGAAGAATATCAAGAAGAAGATTAGGAAATAGAAGAACCTCAAGAACCTGTATATCCACCTCAAGAGAAGAATCCTCATAAAAGGAAACATGCTTGGGTACGTGAAGCTATCTATCTAAGGTGTGGAAAGATATGGGGCTCCAGAAGAGAATCACAAAGAAAGAAAGAGGACCAAGTCCTGCTCTGGTTATGTAGCCTTATTATGTTATTTGATCGATAAAGAACCTTTCAATTATGAAGAAGCGGCAGAACGGAAAGAATGGAAGGATGCTATGATCGAAGAGTATCAATCGATCATGAAGAATGATGTTTGGGATGTTGTCCCAAGACCAGAAGGGAAGTCTATTGTAACTTCCAAATGGATCTACAAGATCAAGCATGCTGCAGACGGTAGCATAGAAAAATATAAAGCAATATTTGTTGCTCATGGTTTCTCCTAGAAAGAAGGAATAGATTATGAAGAACTTTTACACCTGTAGCTAGATACACTTCCATCATATCAGTACTTGCTCTGGCTGCAGTGATGAAATGGAAGATACACCAGATGGATGTCAATACTGCCTTCTTGAATGGTATAGTGGAAGAGGAAGTGTATGTGGAGCAGCCACTGAGTTTTGAGACACATGGCAGGGAGTCTCATGTGTGTAGATTGAAGAAATCCCTATACAGTTTGAAACAGGCACCTAGGACATGGTTCGACAGGATTGACAGCTTTCTATCTAGTTTGGGCTTTACCAAGAGTAAAGCAGATTCCAACCTTTACTACAAGGTTGAGGATGGAAACCTAGTGATGCTCCTACTGTATGCAGATGATTTGTTTGTAACAGGTATGGATGGGTTGATTGCTGATACGAAGAGGAAGCTTGCTGCCGAGTTGAAATGAAGGAATTGGGTATGATGCATTATTTTCTAAGCATTGAGGTGTGGTAGAATGCAGATGGAATTTCCCTGGGACAAGGGAAATATATGGTAGAGATCCTAAAGAGATTCAGGATGATGGACTGCAAGGACATGACCACACCTATGGCATCGAACTTGAATATATTGAGTGATGCTTCATTAGAAGTGATTTATGCCATGATGTATCGTCAGATGATTGCATCCTTGATGTACCTGACGAACATGAGACCATATATTTGCTTTGCTGTGAACACCTTGAGCCAATTCTTGATAGATCCAAGACATGTTCACTTGATTGCTGCAAAGCATATTCTGAGGTACCCGAGGGGTACAGTTGATTATGGGCTCAAGTATGAGGCGAGTCAGAAGATTAACCTGGAGGGTTATGTTGATTCATATTGGGAAGGCAGTGCCATCGATAGGAAGAGCACTTCAAGGTGTTGCTTCAGTATGGGATTAGGTGTGATCTCTTGGTTTAGCAGGAAGCAATCATGTGTGGCACTGAGTACAACTGAAGCAGAGTATGTCACATCTTGTTCAGCTAGTTGTGAGGTAGTATGGCTAAGGAAGCTACTGTCTGATTTATTTGATCTCCACTTGGATGCTACTTGTATATATTGCGACAACCAGAGTTGTGTGAAGTTGTCGGAGAACCCAGTGTTCCAAGACAAGTCGAAGCATATCAAGATCAAGTATCACTATATCATGGATATGGTGCAGAGAGGAGCAGTGAAGCTCCAGTATGTTGCGATGGATGAACATATAGTTGATGTGTTGACGAAGCCATTAGCCAGAGTGAAGTTTGAGTTCTTCAGGGAGAATCTTGGTTTTCTCTAGATCAAGATTTCCCCCAAGGGGAAGTGATGAGTCCGTGAGCCATTCTGTCATGGTGAGAGGATTGGTTCCTTCCATGTCAGATGTGAGTGCTGAGCCATTCTAATATGATTGTAATATTGGTTCCTACATGATCAGATATAAGGGCTATTACCATTCTCTGAATGGAGGCACATGGTCAGTTACCAGGAACCCTCAGTATAGGACTGAGTGCCTTTCTGACGAGTCAAGGTCAAATGTAAGTGATGTGCCTTTCCACAGATGATAGTAGTTGTGTCCTATCATGTTGTTGGATGTGAGTGATGTGCCTTTTCATAATGATAGTAGCTGTGTACTATCGTGTTGGTGAATGTGAGTGCTATGCCTTGCTGACGAGTCAAGATCATATGTGAGTGCCGTGCCTTTCTGATGAGTCAAGGTCAGATGTGAGTGTTGTGCCTTTCTAATGAGCCAAGGTCAGATGTGAGTGATGTGCCTTTCTGACGAGTCAAGGTCAGATGTGAGTGTTGTGCCTTTTCACAGATGATAGTAGTTGAGTACTGTCATGCTGGTGAATGTAAGTGCTATGCCTTTTTGACATGATGTTGGATTTGTTCCTCTCATGGCCAGATGTGAGTGCTGGCCATTCTGACTTAGGGTCAGATATAAGCATTGAAGAAGACCTACAAGAAGGCTAGGCCTACAACCAGCATGAAAAAGGGCTGGCTCTGTAGAACTTCCCGTGATGAGAAGAATCATGAGATAGAACCTATGATGATGACCCAGTGATGATCCAGATCGAGTGATGAGTTAGATCCAGTGATGATGTCTCTGAGATGATCCAGATTGAGTGATGATCCAGATCCAGCAGTGATGATCCAAATTGAGTGATGATCCAGATCTAGTGATGATGTCTTTGAGATGATCCAGATCGAGTGATGATCCATATCTAGCAATGATGATCCAAATACAGTGATGATTCAGATCCAGTGATGATGTCCTTGTGATGATCCAGATCGAGTGATGATCCAGATCTAGTGATGATGATCTAGATCCAGTGATGATCCAGATCTAGTGATGATCCAGATCCAGTGATGATGATCCAGATCCAGTGATGATCCAGATCCAAGATGAAGATGACTTGAAGATGAAGATGACGAGATGATCTAGAGAAGAAGACCAGTGCTGAAAAATTGTGTCGAGAGAATACCTTCCTAGTTAAGAGGGAGTCTTGATATATATGTAACTTCAGAATGTATTCACTTGTATATTTCATGTATTATACCCCGATGTTTATTTCGGAAATATCTGTAATATAATTCAGTCATGTCATGTCCCGATGTTCCTATCAGGAGTTTCTATAATGTAAACAAGTCATGTAAAGTCATTATGGGTAACCCTCCTATTGATCAAGGGTTAAAGTCCCTGCAGTTCTGGGGCACTGGGGTTATCAGACTCTCCTAGAGAAGTCGGCCCTAGTAGGTTATTGTGAAGTAGGGAATTAGTATAAATAGATAGTGATCCTCTCTATTTATCACACACTCACTCACACTCAGTTGTAGCAAATAGACAAGGAATAAGAAGACACTGGGGCTAGGAAGAAAGAGGTTACTGCTGTCGAGAGATCATCTTACTATTTTGGGGTTTTACTTTTGGTGTTGATTCTATCTCTAAGGAAGTTGTGGGGTTTTCTCCATTTATGGTTTCCTTGAGGAAAAGCATTGTGTTCATTGTCTCTTGTGTTTGATTGTTGTACTTGTTATTCTATCAGTTAAAGATCCTAACATAATGCTAGCTTGAATGATAAAATTCTAACACCTGCACACTAGTTTCTGAGCTAGTGATATCCGCAATAGGGGTCCTTTCATGGGATGAGACTCTAGATCTCGTCTCAGGTGATATTTCCGGTGTTATATAATTGTGCTCTGACCCCGAGGTCTCGTTAGATCTCTTCGGATCTTTAGGTCCTTCCGAAATTAGGCTATAGTCCTCATCTTCATTGCAAGACCCTTTGTCTTCGTACGAACGAAGTTCATGTTCACTTCCTTCGAACGAACTAGGATTCCATCGACCCCTTTTGGTTTTCCTTCTCTTTACTAATCTGAATTTTCTCCCACTCCTTAGTACTCCATCCTTGAGTTCAGGTTCTGTTCTTCCAGGGAACATCTCCACGCACTCTCCCCATGTTCCAATTTGTTTGTTAGTGACATAGCCCCCTCCTAGACACATGGCTCAACTATCCAAGAGCAAAAGACCCTTCTCATAAGCAAGTAATTTTATCCATGTACTTATATTCAATAAGTATCTCCTTTGGGGACCTTGGAAGAAATTTATTTCAGCTTCACTATATGAAGTTATAGTATCTATTGCAAACTCAGTAATATACCCTTGCAATATACTATCAACCCAAAAATCAACAGCCCTAGAAATAGAGTTACTTAGACGGGTTACTTCCTGAATTAGCTGGTCGTTCCACTCGCTGATCTCCCTTGTCTAGAAATTGGCCTACCTGGATGCCAATCCTACTAACCATTCATGTAGTAGAATGGGGAACTAAACAAAGAAGATCTCATGAATATCAGAGTATATATATTCATCTAACCATCTTTCTGCACTGAACCATGTCCCTGCGCTCTCCTCTTGCGCGAGCACCAGCGTTTTAGTGTCCAGCCAGTATTCTCTCTCATCCTTCGTTGGGTGCAACAACAACTTCCCGATTCAAACAAATAGGTCTCGGAAATGGAACCATTTGTTGGCCGCTTTTCCCCTCTCGCGCGACCTAGGTATTGCGCAGCTTGTCGATCCAACAACTACCTGAGATACTATCTTGATAAAGCAAGCCCCATTGGGCACACCTATGAAGCAGGTGAAAACATCTCACCCAAGATATCTCATAGATGGGTAACCGTCGGAACCAAGTTTCCACAATTTTTGGGGAAGAATAGTCCCTTGGCTCACAACCAAGGAGCTCAACTAAGGCAACAAGGTGACTGGAAATAGGAGTCGGTTATGTGCGACTAAGAACAATAGTATGTCATTGCGCATGACCTGGCCTTCCATTTTACCTTGCAGCTGGCGCAACTTGTGCGGTGCAGCTGATTTCACTTCAACTGACTCTACGACTTAAGTCAGAATTCATAACATAAATCATACAAAATGATATATATACATATTCAAGCTAACAATACATTCTGTTCATTCATTTACCGATTGCAAGGAATATCAGAGAATTAAATACATCAAACATTATACGAGCAGCAACTAGCAATCAATCATATAAATATTCACCACATTATCCATTCATTCAAACACAAGAAATAACGTGGAAACCCATCTGAGAAAAACCACCAAGATGCTCTTCATCTGGCATGAGAAAGGTTACAGCACCTTCCAGTCTATGGGATGGAGGCTAATTTTAAGATATGTCTTTAAGTTCAGAATTATGGTTCTCATGCTCTCTAGTTCGCTCTTCTACTCTACTCCTACTCCTAGTGGTCTGCTCCCTCTACAGTCAGATCCGCGGCTCAACAACCCCTCTAATGCTACCCTCTTTTTGTCAAAATCACGAGGTCCAAGCATTTCAACGTTCAACATGCCAGCATGCTTCCTTCTTCTTGGCGTATTCTTTTCGCATAACTTATTTCTTGATCCAGGAGGATATTGGTGGCCACCCACCTATTCCACTTGGACCCCCACCATTGTTTCTTTCATTTTTCTAGTTTCCTTAATTGTAGCACAATTTACTATTTTTGGCAGTTTTTGGGTCCTAAACTTTCGAAGCCATTTTGAGGCCCTAAATGACATTTTTTCGGCATCGAATGGTCAGACAAATATGAGTCCATTTTAGATTGAATATTTGTTGTCTAAGGATGTAGTCCTTGAAGAGATCTTTCTAACGATGTATCATGCGCGTCAAACAGAGGTAGTGTGCCAAAGTTACAACCCCAGGAAATTGATGTACCAAGTTACCCAATAGGGCCCACATTCTTGCGTTTCACCTCCTAGGGTTAGGTTTTTGGAGGTGTAGAGTTTCCATTGTTTCTCAATAATATATAATCCTTCGAGCCTCGTTGTAACACAGAGTTTAGAGGCATGTAGCCACCACATCTCTTCTCATAGATAGGCTATCAGCACTCTAGCTACTTTATTTCCATTCTGTATAATGTAAACAAGTTTCAGTTCTTTGATTAGTGAAATGAAGTTTTATTTCCACTGCATATTTGTTTCTATGATTATTTGTGTATTCTGTTGCATTCCTACATAAATCAAGATCAGTGGTATCAAAGCAATCTGCTCTTTCTCTATCCTTCTTTGCATGTCCCCAACGAGGGCGAGGTATAAAGAGTTAGGGCTCGATCTGGTTGAACCTTTGCAATATCAGCCTCACAAATCCCGATGGCCTCCCATGGGGGATGAAAAGAAATATGAGGGCATAGAAGATCCTATCAAAATGTTGCTCGAGGAGGCCCTTGAAAAACAAAGGAACGCGATGATGGATAACTTCGCCCAGATCCTTCAACGACTTCCCACTGGTGGTGCATCTGCATCTAGGAGCCACTCTGGAGGTGCAACCCCTTTTAAGGTACAATTAAACTTCAACATTCCCATATTTGATGGCTGAATAGATGCAGATGCCATATATATATGGTTGAATCTATTAGAAGGATATTTCTCGATTCAGGACTTTTCCGACTGGGAAAAGATTACTTTTTCACTACTCAAAGTCGCCCCCCATGTCAAGGACTGGTGGGAAACCTACTGTGAGAGAAAGGATGAGGAGGAACCCTCTCTGTTCTCGGTCGTACCCACTTGAATTTCATTCTGAGAGGCCATAAAGGGACAATATTATCCCGTGGGGAGCTATGAGGACAAGTACATACAATGGAATACGCTGCGGCAACTAAGAGATCAAGATGTGCATGAGATGATGAATATATTCCATACCCTGCACACCAAGTTGGGTATCAAATATTCAAATAAACATTTGGTGCTAAAGTACCGCAGTTGTCTGCACAAATACATTCAAGAGGAAACTGAGTTCCTCGACATCTCCTCGCTTGGTATGGCATATCGGTATGCTGCCAAAATTGAGGAAAAATTCAAACAGAAAAAAGGACACAACCAAGGCATGGTGACTCAAGACAAATTTCCAAAGCCGCAAGCAAAGAACAACACTACGAAGCTGAAGAAGGAAGCGGGAAAGTGGTGCGAGTTCCATAAGAGCCCCATTCACAACACCAGTGAGTGTCGGGCCAAGCAGTCACTAGTGGTCGAGATAAAGGCTTCCGAATCAGATGCATACTCTGACACCGAATCAGAACTTGAGAAGGGGAATGACAGAGGGAATAATATTATCAATGCAGATCCCAATGCCACCTTTGCCACCACAAAGACCCAAAAGGAAGAACCAGAAGATTCAAAGGAGGAGGAGCATCTTTTCCACTCCCAGATGTGGATAAAGGGTTCCCTGCTATAGTTCATTGTCAACAGTGGGAGCCAAAAGAACCTCATTTCAGCAGAGGTCGTGAAGCGGTTGGGATTTTCGACCATAGCACACCTGTAGCCGTACACCATTGGGTGGCTTCACCAAGGACGGGATCTCTCCCTCAGTCAGCAGTGCCGCCTTCCCTACAACATCAAGCCCTTCACCGATGAGGTATTATGTGATATTGCTCCTCTTGATGTTTGTGATGTATTATTGGGTCAACCATACTTATGGAAGCAACATGTTGTGTATGAGTCTCGGCCTTGCGCTATTATTATTACGTTGGGAAATAAGTTGTATAGGATACCGGAGGTACCACCTCCTGCCACTATCTCTTTGGTTATTGTAAAACAATGCAGTAAGCTCATTTCCAAAACCAAGAAATTTGTTTTCTTGATGATCTGCCCTCAGGGAAAGAAGAATATCATGGCCACGACCTCCAGAAAGGTCCCATTCGCATGACAACAACAAATGGACAAGGTCGTGGAGGAGTACCGGGACATATTCACCTCACCCACAGGGGTTCCTCTGCACTGTCAGGTCAAGCACCCCATCGATTTGACCCCAGGTGCATTACTGCCCAATGGACCAATCTATCAACGCTCTATTATGGAGAATGATGAAATCAAGAGGCAAATTCAGGAGGTGCTACAGAAGGGTCACATCCGGTCAAGTTCATCGCCCTGTGGGAGCCCGATCGTGTTGGTACAGAAGAAGGATGGGACTTGGAGACTCTGTATTGACTATCGGGCACTGAACAAGATCATTATCCAGAATAGGTACCCGATCCCACTGATTGATGACCTCATGGACCAGCTTAAAGGGGTGAAATATTTTAGCAAGATTGACTTAAAGTCTAGGTATTACCAGGTACCGATCGAACCGACCGAAGTGTGGAAGACTGCCTTCAAAGCCAAGGAGGGCCTTTTCAAATGGTTGGTCATGCCTTTCGGGCTAACGAATGCTCCTACAACATTCATGAGACTGATGGAAAACATCTTGCATCCATTCACCAACTCATTTGTAGTAGTGTACTTGGATGACTTCCTAATATTCATCCAGACTTGGGAAGAGCACCTCCACCACATCTGACAGGTCCTGATCCAAACGTTGCAGAAACACAAGTTGTGTGGCAATTTGGACAATTGCACTTTTGGCATGACCCAGGTTCAGTATCTAGGATATATTATTAATGAGTATGGGGTACATGTGGATCCAACCAAGATCCAAGTCATTCGGGATTGGCCAGCCCAAACTACTCTAACAGAGCTTCGCAGCTTTCTAGGTCTTGATAATTTCTACCGCAGGTTCGTGTTGGGATTCTCTCATATCACTTGGCCCTTGAGTCAAGTCACCAAGGGATGAGCAAAAGCAAAATTCTTTTGGTCAAAAACTCAATAGAAGGTGTTTGCATAATTGAAATATCGCCTCTGCTGTACCCCAGTGCTCACATTACCAGACTTGCAACAACCATTTGAGATCGAGATAGAAGCCTCTGACGATGCTATTGGCGCAGTCCTTACTCAACAAGGGCATTTAGTGGCATATCACAGTGAGACATTGTCTGAAACAGTCCGCAAATATCCCATTTATGACAAAGAGATGTATTCCATTGTACAGGCTTTCCGACAATGGAAGCATTACATTTTGGGGAAGGAAACGATCATCCACATAGACCATCGACCCCTGTAGTTCATATAGACACAAGGGAAGTTACAGAATGATCGCCATCAGAAGTGGTCCACATATCTACAACAGTTTCATTTGAATATCAAGTACAAGAAGGGAAGCACCAATAATGTTGCAGACTGCCTCAAGCGACCACCGATCGTGGAGATAACCACCCCGATCAAATCTTGTGGGCACAAGACATCTGATTGGCTGCTTCTCTATAAGAGCAATCCAAAATTCAACCACACATACAGGACGCTCTTGGAGGGAAACCAAGTCCCAAATTTTCACCTCCAGGATGCACTACTATGTCACATGGGACACCTTTGTGTTCCTTCAAGCGAGCGTGCCAAGATGATTTGGGAAGCGCACTATAGTCGAGTCTCTAGGCATTTCGAGGTTGAGAAAATAATGGTAGTATTGCAGAAGTATTTCTATTGGCGAGGCCTTCGATAGGATGTCGGGAAGTACATTCGATCTTGCACTGCCTGCACCATTTCCAAACCATCCATCAAGAAGCAAGGCCTCTATACTCCATTTTCTACCCCTAGTCGACCTTGGGAATCTGTCTCCATGGATTAAATGTCGGGCCTTCCTTCTACTAAGCACAACCATGATTGTGTATTCGTGGTTGTCGACAGATTCTCAAAGATGGCCATAATGGCGGCCTGCAAGAAGAATATCGTAGCATAAACCACTGCTAAACTCTTCGTTGAACGAGTGTGGGTACACTTTGGGATCCCATAGTCTATAATCTCAGATCGAGACAGTAGGTTCCTTAGTACATTCTGGTCTATCCTATGGTCAATGCTAGACACCAAGCTCACAAAGTCCATAGCTTTCCATCCCCAGACTGATGGCTAGACAGAGGTCATCAACCGGATGATCGTACACATTTTGCGCATGTACAACTCAAAGCATCCATGCACATGAGATGAGAGCCTCCCCTATGTAAAACATAGCTATAATCAGGCCCTCCATAGCTCCACCGACCATAGCCCCTTTCAGGTGGGCTTGGGATTCCAACCACTATGTCCCATTGACGTAGCCATGCCATTTGCAGCTACTCAGGCTGATTCAGCTCATGTCCAATCTGAAGTTTCTAAGGAAAACAACTTCATTGAGTGCATTTAGCACATTTACCAATAGGATCATGACATATTGGATAGATCCAAAGCTAAGTACAAGCACCGACATGATCAGTATTGGGTGCAACACAACTTCCAGGTGGGAGACAAAGTGTGGCTACATTTGCAGAAGGAGCACCTCGCTGGACCCCACCGAAAGCTTTGCCCACTTTGATATGGGCCATACACCATCACCAAGGCTGTTGGGGACAATTTCTTCGAGCTCAGTATTCCACCATTCCTCGGTCTGCACCCAGTGTTCAATGTGGACCGCCTTCGGACATACTTTCCACCTCTACTGGGCACATCAGACGTGGCAGAACAACTCACACCAACAGAGTTAAACCCCGATTGCATGGAACAAGCCAGAACTGATCAGATTATGGTCACATAGATCAAGAACACCCACGAACAAAATATCCAACTATATCGAGTTGTCAAAGCAGGCCAACTTTTTCACTAGGGAAAGTGGCTCACCAGAGACCAAGTTCAGCAGAAGTTTGCTCATTTCATGGAGGAACTCAACGCAATGGGGACCATTGCTTCCTAAGGGGGGAGGAATGATCTAGGAGGGTATTGGTGGCCACCCACCTATTCCACTTGGACGCCCACCATTTTTTCTTTCAGTTTTCCAGTTTCCTTAATTGTAGCACAATTTACTATTTTTGGCAGTTTTTGGGTCCTAAACTTTCGGAGCTGTTTTGAGGCCCTAAACAACATTTTTTCGGCATCGAATGGTTGAGAAAGTATGAGTCCATTTCAGAATTGATGTTTACCATTTATGGATGTATTCCTTGAAGATATCTTTCTAACAATGTATAATGCATGTCAAACGGAGGTAGTATGCCAAAGTTACGACCCCAGGAAATTGATGTACCAAGTTACCCAATGGGGCCCACATTCTGGCATTTCACCTCCTAGGGTTAGGTTTTTGGATGTGTAGGGCTTCCATTATTTCTCAATAATATATAGGCCTTCAAGCCTCATTGTAACATAGAGTTCAGAGGCATGTAGCCGCCGCTTCTCTTCTCAGAGATAAGCTACAAGCACTCTAGCTAGTTTATTTCCATTCTGTATAATGTAAACAAGTTTCAGTTCTTTGATTAATGAAATTAAGTGTTATTTCCGCTGCATATTTGTTTCTATGGTTATTTGTGTATTATGTTGCATTCCTACATAAATCCAGATCATTTCTCCACTAAGTCCATCCGTATTTTGAACTCACTCCACGTTATGTTTAATTGCTCAGCCTCAAAATTTGGCCTAGCTATGCTTGTTCCGACTTACTATTTCTGATATTATTATAATGAAATCCTGTAAAAAAGAAAAATTTCCTGAGCCCATGGTGAAGGAGTGTAGTTGAAACACGCAAGGAAGCTGTCGAAAAAACACCAACTGGAAACAAGGACCCAGAATCAGGGACCCAATTGAAGTGCACAAAAGTTAAGGACAATCAATTACCATGAGCAGTAAAAACTATAACAAGCTTTCAGAACGTGTACTTAACCAATCAACTCCATGCCGCCCTATTCTCTCGTTGCTGGATGACCAGATATAAGAACCAAAAAATTTAACCATGGCGTAACGTACCTAAAATTGCCAAATACAGGGCGGCACGTGTCAGAAGGTTAGTGGCCAGGGAGACGAGGAATCTTTTGAGACAACTTCTTTCATTGTGAAATAATTATACAAATTTATTTTAAATTGGATCTCTCATATATATTATATTAGCAATATGGCAAGCTTAAATTGTGGTAGAAAGAGTGTATGGAAGGACGTCCATAGAATATATATTTGTCTAATTTTTTACAATTTAGTGCTTAGTAAATTTAATTACATTTAGTTCTTATTCTTATAATTTCTTTCTCAGTAAATTTAAACTTGATTGAATCTCCTTGAAATTTAGTATATGCATCCATTTAAAATAACACACAAGTCAATTTGATTCCATAAATAGAGGTTTATAGCAAAAAAACAATAATTTTAATTCCTTTTGGTTAACAAAGTTTCTCTTAATAAGTGGAGGTGATGGTTTTTTTTTTTTGTAATAATACGAACAAGCAATTGGAGCCAGGGGTTGGAAATTTGAGAGAAGTCATAGCAGAGGAGACTGTAACTGTCTTTTGATTAGTTTAATGAAAGGAGAAGCAATTATTAGTATTGTTTTTTTGTATCTCTTTTTAAGCTTTCAACAACATCTATGTTCGAAGGCCAGGGCCCTCCTTCTTACAGAGTTGCTGGTAGTGGTAGATGTTTCAGCTTAGTTATTTCTGTTTAGTGTGGAATTTCAGTTTGATGCATTCATAGTTAGCCGCAAAAACATTAATTAATTAATTGCATGATCACACTAGTGGAAAATGGGATATTAGTGACCAAATAAATGACCAAAATCCACATATCAATGACCACTTTTGGTTTGGCGATCGCTGGTGGCTAATTTACGGTCTTTTATTACACGACCAAAATTGGTCATTTTTATTTTGGTCATTTATAGCTTGTGAGCTGGTCATTTATTTGGTCATATATTTGGTCATTAATTTGGTCATATATTTGAATCAATGACCAAATATATGACCACATTTATAACCAAATTAATGACCACATGACAAACTAGAATATGACCAAATTTGGTCGCGTAATAAAAGACCATAAATTAGCCACCAAAACTGTTTTTTGGTCATTGATATGCGAATTTTGGTCGTTTTTTTGGTCATTTATATCTCATTGTTTGGTCACGTATCTCTCAATTTTTGGTCATTATATATGTGAATTTTGGTCATTAATCTCAATTATTGGTCACTAATTTAGTCATTTTTAGTCATTTTATGTGTGATTATTATATTTTAGTAGTGTTAATAGTGTCCATTATTAATCAATATAAATTTTTAATATGATATTATGTTTAAATTAAAAAAAGAGTCATAAATTATTTATCATCATCTAATACACATGAATTATGCAATGTCATGTTAATTAGTTAATTACAACACTTATAAATAATATAAAGTACAACCATATAAGTTTTAAACCACACAAATTATATTATATGAAATGTCAAGTATTACAATAAATATGAGTTTTCTCAAAAACTATCTCCATGTAACTTTACATGAAAATCATCTAGTACATTGATGATTTTTCAAAATATTACAATAGCTAAACCATCCCACTTGTACTTGGTTGCTAAGCCATACTTAGATCCCGCGGAAGCTTCAAAACCATACTTAACAGCTTGAAACCCTCAGCAACAGGCTCTTCATAATCAATGGCAAATCCTCAGTAGTGGGCTCTTCATACTCAATGGGCCACTTATTTAAGCTCACCCCTGCAAAATCCAATAGAAAATTCTCACTTGTAAGTAAAAAAACAATGAACTGTAAAGTAGAAAAACAATGAAGAAAATTATTTATAATGTTCAACAGTTAACAACAGTAACCAAGATCATGTGCAAAATAGGAAAACATAATCTAACAAATTCAATTTAAGAATTGGTTAATTAAACTTGAAAGGCTAAATCTACACTATTCAAGGCCTAAGAAAAATGAAGAATGTAATTTAAGTCCAGTATATATTAAAAAGCATAGCGAGTAGAGAAATAACACCATCTGCAATTAGGCTGACTCTCAACGTAAATAAGTTTGTCTGCATTAAAAGGAAAATAACTCCAATAGGCATGAAAATTAATTGACAATCATGGTAGGTTTTGTCCTGACCTTTTCAGCCACGACAATTCCATTCACTCCAGCATTCTTTGCAATTAATTTCAATGGGTAGCTTAAAGCCCGTTTAACACTGCCCGCACCAATCTATGAGCACCACAAAGGCCGACACAGTTTAAAGCCTATGTAATAACAAGTTGCAAAAGATTAAAAAAAATGTAATTTTGTATACACATAATATTTCTATGTTCAATAAATAATGTGTCATTTGACTATAAAACATGGCTCTGGAATCTTTTCCACCCCCATTGAACTTGATCATGAATGATAGAGACAAATATCACACCTTTTGCTCATTGTTTTCAACTGTATCTTTGATAGCATCAACCTTTGAAGGAAGCCTCAATAGACTACACTCGCCACCAACAACGATGCTTTCCTCAACATCTACCTGTATACAGTCATGGTTGTAAATTAACTTAAAATTTCTCCATCATTTAATCACATAACAACTATGAATCTATATTAGGTCTTTATGCAAAAGTTTAACTCTTTTATTACAAACAGTAGATTATTTTGAAGTGCCCTATCAAATATATACAATTCAATGTAGAATTAATTGTTTGTTCATGGAATATGAAGAGTATACAATATATGTATAGTTGAGAACTTGTGTGTGTGTTCTCTCTTCTCTTATGCCTTTGCACACACTACCAATTTATGATCCCCTGTAAACTGACCACCTTTATCAAGAAAGTTGTAGGATTTACCAGTAGCATGATCAGTTGCAGATTGTTGAAGGGAAACTTCAAGCAGCCTGAATGCTTCAGCCACATCACAACTTTCAACCTACACAAACCACCTATGTTAATAATGACTTGTATTTTTTCAAACTTTTGGCTGTCATCTATTGAATTATCTTGAGAATCTTTTTTGAATGTAACAAATAAAATTTAATTTAATAATTTATGTTCTACTATAGCTTGAGACACCAACAAATGAATTATAGCAATATATTGGTAAATAATAAATATACTGTACTAAAAGATCAAATGACCTTTCTTTTTTTCCACCTCCATTTTTTTGGACTTGGTCTGGCCTAAAGCTAGCCATGCTTTTATCTCCGAATCATCAATAGACTTTGTTGGATTCAATTCTTGCAATGGATGCCTTGTGATTTTGTCTGATCAATTTGGTATCAACACGACTGTAAATTTTATATAGGCAACCAACTCACCTTCAAGGCACAAAGACATTATCAATTAATAATTGCATGCATTTACTAAGAAATTTTCAAATATAGTGGTCAAATGAGCATACCAATGAATTTGACACAAACCACCAAGTGTAATTGCAATGTGCAAACCAAATCCATGTTTTCAGTTTTGAAAGGATATGTTTTGATTGTATCTCAAATAAAGATGCAATAATTGATCAAAATTTGACATCAATTATGAATTTCAAACAGTGATACAATCTTGACTTCTTATGTCCCTTGAGAAATAGTAAATTCAGATCTCACAAAGGGAGTTTTGGCAAAGTTTTATCAGCATATTTCAAGTAAATGTCAACTTCAGAAACTCACAAACAACTCAAAGAACTTTTCCTAATCATTAAAAGCATAGATATATATGGAAGCCCAAAATTATAAACTATAAACTATAAACCCCAAGAGCTAACCTCTGATTACTTGACCACTGCCAATTTCAAATTCTATTGGATCACCCCTCTCAAAGATTCAGTCGAAAAATATCCCCTCTGTAAGATATCCCTGCAATAAATGGAGAAAACCATGACAGTCTAGCTGAAATTTCATACTAAAGAGCCTACTACTCCAACACATAGTTAGGATTAACTGCTAAAACCCTTTGATCATTCTTAGTTGATTGGGATGATCCTTTTGTCCTAGGTACCGGTGCTGTCATCAAGAATCACGAGGACACCTTCCTTATCTATCAAATGATGCAAAACACAATATGAATTGCTTAACACAGTGACCCACTGCACCCTAGCTAATACTGCATAGAACCTTAAAATCAATGGAGAAGAAATTTAAAGAAAAATTATATTTAAGTTTTCCATACCTGTATAATAGATCTCACACATTTTACCTCCTCCAGTAGTCCACTCATTGTATCAAAAACCTGCTTAGTGCTAGGAGTTCAAATCTTCAACGTACCACTTGATTAAATATGCCTGTTTCAAACCATCCAAACCAGCCTTTGCAGAAACCAAATAATAAATAAATGAATCTATTTGTAACATCAGGTACTAAATGACCCATCAGTCAACACAATGGAAGGTTACAATAGCATTGTGAGTTTCTCGATAGGATTATCTTCAACAAAATAGTGAGCGATTTATCAAATCGCTTTCAAAGTTATAAAAATTCCAGATGGTGTGCCAAGTTGCTAACAGATACAGTAACATGGATAGAACATGTAAATTGTCACAATACTATCTTTATTTGATTCTTCATGTTGTCTAAGCCGCATGACAAGTGCATGAGTAAATTTTTGGAAATGCTCATATGTAACTGTCATTTTCTTCTTTGGTTGATCACCATCTTTTCCTTCTGCTGCTGCTATCCCATCCCCTAAACAATAAAGTTGTAAATACAAAACCATGGGCATAACAATGCTGCAGCCCATCTAACATGTAAAAACCAATTTCTAACATAATGTATTCCATGCACTTACCTGAAGGTTGATGGTCATCTGCTTCTGTAGGTTGGTTCTCGTTGACCCTAGCACCTCTATCTATATTATTATTCTCAGCATCTTCAAAATCATCCAAATCAATCTCATTTGAGTCAACACTGTATAGCAGGGACACATATTAGATCACAACTTAACAAAATATTGCATCAAACTGAAACAAAGGTAAAAGAGAGAACGTTTGCAAAAAGGAAACCTGATGATGGATGTGATTATTATTCTTGCTGCCGTATGAACATGGGCCGACCACACCTGGTAACATTCCAACAATCCCAGACAATCATTACAGGATATGTTATAGTATCTGCTAATGTCAGAAAATGTGGAAGTCCTATGTACCTCAGAATCCAAATGCACACGAGCAATGGACTCAGACAATCTTATCAAAGCTTCCAATTCTCTCACTATAATTCTGTATGCAACTCGACTACCAGGTGCAGCATCACCTCGTCATAAGGATACATATGCATCAACTAGAACCTTTTTGGCTTCAGTACCTAGCTATACTCAGTTCAAGCATAATTACCAATCAAGGCATTAAACAATCAATTGTGAAAATCAATGTCAAGGGTTCCTGAAAAGAGGCAAAGAATCCTAAAAGTTCTTTTGGAAATTGGAAGACCAGTTCAAAATGGGACAAAGAAACCACCTTTGGCTTAAGGGTTTTTGCGTAAGCAATGTAACACTGAATTTGAGCAGTAGTAAAAGATGGAGATAATGCCTCTTCATGCTTTTGGTGAACTCTAACAATATGATCTGCAATATGGTGATCTGTCTAATCATCTAGCTCATCTATCATGACATAAACTAGGTCAAACCTGGAGAGAATCACAGGAGGAAGTGCCACATTGTACTGCAAAACCAAACAACATGATGAGAAAGACCAAAAAAACATGTTGCAAATCTCAATCAAGTTTGAATGATGCTTTGGCTTTAAAATGACCTGTAGACATTACCTTTAGCGGCTTTGATTTATCATAACACCCACCAGTAGGATTTGCAGCTGTTAAGATAGAGGTATGAGCATTGAGAGTTGCTTGAATGCCAGCTTTTGTAATGCTTATTGTCTGTTACTCCATAGCCTCATGAATTGAAACCTTTAATAGAAAATGTGTAGATCTTGTTAGAGGTGTGGATCAATGGCATGCCAATCTAATCAAAATGTAATTGAAAAGGCCAAGTGCAATACAAATTCCATAGCATTCACTAGAATATACTTGATCTTTTACATCCATTTTATCAACTTCATCTATACAGCAAATACCGTTGTCATCCAGCATCAAAGCTCCAGCCTGGATAGCATCACATATACCAGATTTTAATACCAAGTGGCTCATATTGTAAATAGAAATGGTTCCTACCAAAATTACAAGAGTAAAAAACAAAGACCCATGGGCCATATCCCATACTGAAACCCGCAATCTGGATGCTACCACTAGTGGAAAATGAGAGATTAGTGACTAGGAGACCAAAAAGTTTGGTCACCATAGATTTTTTCAAGGGAAAAATGACCAAAATTGATAAATTTAAGTGAGTTAACTAAAAAAGACCAAGATAAATGACCACTTTTGGTCACGGGATAAAACTAAACTAAAAAGGACCAAGATAAATGACCAAAATTGGTCATGGGATGTCTAGACTTAAAATGAGCACATAATAATTGGTCATTTATTTGGTCATGTTTAGTTGTGTCACTCCGGCAATGGAGAATTACATTTTTGACAACGAATTTGTATAATTTACTAAATTCTAACATATCTACTCAACGATTTGACTACAAAAGTCTATGGAGGTGTACATACTCTAACCCCATTTGAATTTGAACCCATGAACTCCTAGGATTAAACACATGTTATTAACCATCAATCCCACTTACATTTCACTTACTCAAAAAAAGAGAGCATTAAAAGGCCATGAAAACTAGGAATTTAATTTATGACATGTGTGCTAGGATATCTTGTAGATAAATGGAAATATTGCACTAAGGTTAGGATCAAATCCAAGTCTTTACCCTATCAAAGTTGTATATGTGAATCAATATAATTTATATTCGATATGCTTATAGAAGTATCCCATAAGATAAGAAATCATACATGTCCATATTTGGGCATGTGTCTCATGTCCCAATGTTTGACATCT
>LPNX011063786.1:102800-130464 GCA_001517045.1 Pseudotsuga menziesii
ACTACATTTATGTTCTCTTTTCCTTCAGTGAATGAATCGAAATTCATACTTAATTATTTCTTGTAAATTTGAAATTTTCTCCATGGAAGTTGGTACTTGCTTCTGTCATGTCCCCTCTTTAAGATTTATTTGCATATCTAATTGGTAATGAGATATTTAACCTGAAAACATTGTAAGTTGCAAGCACATAACTGGACAAATTATATAAATTTTAACATGCTTTTCTCTTTGGATTTTGCTCAACTTACAGGGTAATCTTTCTTTTTCAAGAGCCTATTGGGTCAGTCAGAAATTACTTGCATGGAACATGGAGATAGAACATGTTCAGTTCTACATGTTTGCCAGCAAAAATGCTAATTTGACTCTTTCAGCTGGAGGAGTGAAAGGTTAGAGAGTACAATTTGGTTTTTACTTTTGAGGTTCTTAATTTTCAATATTAATTGATCATTGCATAAATTTTCATACCATGTACATCTCTTTAATGTTGCCATCTAAATGCATGTATGATGTTGCATTCACCTAGTGTAAATGCTGGAAGACTGGTTCATTGTGAAGACCACTCTAACATTTCTCTGGTTCTTAATGTAGGAAGTATAACTAATTTATCCATTGGACTGGGAAGCTACGCACTCTCTATAATGTAATTCCATGTAATGCCACGCCTCTCTATAAAAATATATATAACTTTAATTTTACCGGAAAGTAAATCGATCAATCCACACTCCTTTTATAAATTCATGCAGATAGAGCTCTAGAGATGCCCACATACTCTTAACAAAACTCGGATAGGCCCCTGTTTCTTGTACTTCGAGAAGACATACGGTCTTTAACCCCTGTGTCTTTTATATGTATTCCTTTTGTCAATCCTACTGATTTTCTACAATACTGAAATTACCTGAGCCCTCCAGGTTATTGGTTGAGAAGCATAAAACCACTTCTAGCTTGCAGGATACATTCCTAGCTGTTGTTTTAACAAAGCAGGGTAAAGCTTTGACAAATTGACAAAGCTGATCTTGTTCCCACCTTTGCTATTTTTTTTCAGTCAGCGTGCTTCTTTTGTTTCTACAAGAGTTTTCTTTACATTGAAAAGCATTATTGTATTGTTTCTACACATTTCCAAGCTCCCAAAAACATCAGAACAACAGGCTTGAGTTTTGGAGATGCCAGGAGTAGTTACCATGCAACTAGGCAATGTAGCCATGGTTGTGATCTATAATACAGAGTGTCTTGGAGCTTTGGTTTATAAAACACAACTGTGACCAACAAGAATACTGTTGATGAATATGATGGGCCTCTTTGATTTTCCTTCTGTACTAGTCATTTTTTCATTCACCCAAAAAATTCAGAGTAAATCCATGTTTATGTTCTCTTTGAAATTTCTCTCTTATTGGAAGCCATCTCTGCATTCAATCAATTCCTTCTATAATCTTGTCATTTCAAAGGACAAAATAGAGTTAAAAGTGCCAGTTTTTAAACAGATAAATACCCTCCAGCAAAGTAATAGATTGTAATGACTTGCTTATCAGCCTAAATGAGCAATCAAAGGACCCCAGAAGAAGTTTGATCTCATTGAAGCCATGCTGACCCTAAATCTATAAAATGCTATGTCGTGCAATTTAGATCATGTGATAGATATTATTCCCACAGTCCAAGAGATAGAGAAGCACAACATAGGCCCTGTGTATAATAAATTCCAAGTTAAACATGTATAAGCAAACTGCCAAGTTAAGAGATTGGTTCTCATGAGTAGACATCAATTGAATGTCATCAACATCCCAACACATTCAAACAGCAAAAGGTGTTGATCGATAAACAAGGTAAAGCAATATCTTTCTGATGTCACACAATAATCTGTGGAAGAGCCTTGCCCTCTTCCCTTCGATTGTGTTCTCAGTTAAGTGCAGAAGAAGATCTCAACCTGATAATATCTAAACCTGTATTCCTCAAAAATGAATGAGAATAAGTCCACTGTCAAGAGTCAGGACAGTTTCTCCAGAAGTAGATCAACTAAGCGAATTGAGGGCCAATGGGACAGATTCTAAATCCTCTCCCATTTATCTTCAGTCTTTCAAGTAGTCAAATTTTTACCATACCTCAGAAATTAATAAATTATCCATAATGTACAATGTTCCTCTTTCAAGTGATATGGCTGAGCAATACTAGCATTTCTTTCATTACCCTGTTTGCTTCTTGCAGCTTATCATTTGTGTCAAGTGACCTAATGAGAACACTAAAAGTCTTAAAGTTTGGCACTAGCCCCTTTTTAATCATTTCATCATAAAACATCAATGCATCTTGCATTCTACCTTCCTTACAAAGCTTGATGATAGATTCCATATCCTGTGAACTGACATGAGTGGCCAAAACCTCCTTCGGAATTTCTTCATCTGTATTAGCTGTCAGCATGGAAGTTGTATCAATGTCATCATCATTGATGGATTTGGCAAGAGCGATGAAACAGACATTCTGGGCCATCGCTGGATTCTCACATAGTGCTCCCTAATACACCATGAAGCCCAGAGCAACAACGCAGCATATGTGAAGAACTAGGGACTTAATGATGGAAAAGGTCCTTTATCCATGATTGATAAGTCTTATAAATCTCAATCACTAGCATAACAGGAAAGTCAATCCAAATTATGTTATTCCAAGTAAAATATCATAGGGTGTGCCCATAAACATAAAAGCCTGTAGTTGCTAGCATAAGGCAAAGTCTGCCCAAATTCTATTATTCTGGGAAAATCATCATAGGGCATGCTCATACACATAAAAGCATGTAATAAATAGCATAAGACCATTGGTTTAACAAAATGGCGACTGTTTGGAATACCGAGGAAACTCATAACTTCTGGTTTGTTTCACCAAAATTTAGCAACAAGAATCTACTTGATGGCACTACATGCTAAATTGGGCGCTAATTGTATAGAAATTGAAGAAATTGTTTGGTAAACCTCATAGATATTCTTCTATTGGAAATCGGACTCACTTTGATATCAGAAATTTTTTTGGTTACATGTCACCTGCAAAATATTGACCTGCTAACTAAACATCCCAATGGTTCTGACTCCTAAAAAAATACAAGTCCTGAAATGAAAATAACCGTTCTAGTTATTGAACAAAAGACCTGAAATTGATCCCATTGTGTTGGATGATATTGATCCCACTTCAAGGCTCACAGTGGTTAGAGGAGGCTCATTCGACATAGTTTGATCCTGATATTGATGACTCAGGGTATATTGGTTTGGAGGCAGATCCACTAGTAGGAGTAGCACTAGGCATGGCAGGCACCCAATCTATTCCTCTGATGGCAGTGCTTCTAATCTGATGACATTCACTATTTTTGAATGAGCAGCTGACCTGTTTTAATGATTTCAATTGTTTTAAGATCTTATTTTTGGGATAAGACTTTCTTTTCATTGTGTTTATGATTATTTAAGAGTTCTTCTACCAAAATATGTTGAAACCAAGCATTTGCAAACTTTCATCCCTGCAGTCAAGGAATTGGCTTTGTCTTGCTTGTTTGTATAGTCCCCTATTCCTTTCATTTAGATTGTTTTGAATTGGTCCTTTTTTTTATCTAGAGGGAAGTCTCCTCCATAGCATGCTTTCTGGGGTTTCTTTTGTTACCCCATTGAAGTTGATCTTTATCGGGCCTCCCTTTGGAAGTTTCCAAGATTCTTCTGGAGTAGTCAGCTTTCCTTCATCAAGAACCTGCAGGCATAACATGACTTTCTTGGGCATCCATGTCTGAACCTTGCCTTTGGCTAAGGAAACTTGTATTTTCAGGTAGACCACTCCTGGGAATAAATTAGTCAACCTGTGTAGATATTGCCAATAGGTCCTGCTGGAAAATGTTTGATCCCGTTAAACAAGTAGTTCATTCCATTAAAATCAGATCCAATGAAACCAAAATTTGAGAAGCATTTTGGAATGCCTTTGAATTAACAACAACGGATTTTAATATCGGTTGTCTTGAATTGAATGAGGATTATCATTTTATTGTGAAGCTACCAAGGAATGATAATATTTCCAAGACTTATAAATGTGATATTAACCTTCATAAATCTTAGAACGTTCATCAGCCTTGAATATAAACTGTGATTTATCTCCTTGTCATTTCCTGTATAGTCTAATTAGGGGTAAGGATCATGTTTCCCTTTGTCTTGTTGTAATAGTGTGGTGTGACAGTCGACCGTGTAGGATAATCATTTTCTTGATGCAAAGTGTGTTGATTAGTAATTGTTGTTACAGACATACTCAACTCCTGTGTAGTGTTATCGATTGTCTTTCTTAGAGTTTGCTGAATTAGATAGATCATTGCTTTTACAAATTTGTTGTTCTGATTTATGGTTTGTGATTTTTATGATTTGGTAAAATAGGATTTAACTTTCTACAAAAGTAATTCTAGATTTATTTCTTTTTAGATTATAAACCACAATATTGATATTGTAGGAATAAAAAGTACTTTATAGTTCTTAGATTGATGATTTAATTTGGTTTTCTACATGAAGCTAAGTTAAGTGAGCAGTGGTTAGGATTGAATGATTTATATTTTATCTATCATCTACTGAAAATGTTTATGCATATATTTTGCTAGTTACCTTTTAAATAAACAAACTTCCCTTGGTTGAAAATTGATATTCAGCACTCTGCTTGTTACAAAATTAATGAGTATATAGAGTGACCAACATTTGGGCACGGCTGTCGGGGAAGGTAATTGATAGACATAGTTAGTAGTTGATTGGTTCAATTTATTTTAGCAATTATGATTTCCAGCATGCAGGGACGATAAGACATAGTGAAGAGTTGTGCATCCTTCAACAAACCCAACGGGTTCCTACCCAAATGATTATCTATGATTAATAAGCTTGCATGAATACAAGAAGAACTCAATGAGAAACTCCCAGAACCCCTAGAAGAACTAACTTTGAAGGTGGAAAAGTTCATGGCTATAACCCAGGCCTAGGAAGACATAAATTCATTGATGAATTAATCGCTAGGGTTGTTTCTTCTACTAGAGCCCTATATTGAAGATCATCATCGGTAAGAAGGAGCCCTGGTCTTCCTAGGCTAGAGACATTAGTATCAATGGTGGAGAGACCAGTAGGATATGGGACACCATCCGGTGGCCCTGTGGAGCAAACTTGAGGAGATAGGGGAAGTTATGTGGGGGAAGGTGGACTGAAGGAGATCTATCGAATCAATGGTGAGGAAGTTACCAAAGAAGAGTGGTTGCAATTTCAACAGAAGTTTGAAGATCATAAGAAACGAGAAAATAAAGAGGAAAATGCAATCATGAATAACAAGAATCATCATGATAGTCGTGAAGAAGGATTAGGGGACAACCATAATGATAATGATGACCTTCAACATGAGGATACAATTGCTACACTTCAGTTCCCTATTCAACAAACAACTGGACATGCCCCTATGAAAAATATTTCACCCTTAGTTATTACCGCACTTTCATGGGAATTCCACAGAGGATCTAGATTAATTCCTCTTCGATTTCGACATTTTCTGTCGAATTTATGACTATACCTCCAGTGAGAAGAAATTGAAACTATTTCCTTCCACCTTGAAAGATAATGCCTTAGGATGGTTTATGAGTTTGGGTGGCGATATTGTTACGACGTGGGATCAGATGAAACAGGTATTTCTTGTGAAATACCAAGAATATTTCAGAACAAAGGATAAGAGAAAAGAACTATTTAAGATGGTGCAGAAAGACGATGAAAGTTTGGAGGATTTTGTGGAGAGGCTTATGTATAATGTGCAAAGATCAGACCATACCACTATTGGAAGCGATGTCCTCAAGATCATTTTTTTGCGTGGGATAAGAGAAGACTTCCTTGACATGCTTAATCTGTTAGGGGAGGGAGACATCTCCAAATAACCTTTTGATAATATTGTGGACTTATGTCAACGATACTCTAGGGGGTCTTCCAGAATCAATACAAGAGACTGAGATGTCTTCTTACGAGAAAAGAATTCATCTAGTGGAGGGGATAATTGGGTGGAGATAGGAAACCTTCTCAAGAAAATTAAAACTGACATGATGAGTTCCATCTCTTGACAGTTGGATGTCATGAGAGAAAAGCATAAACAAGTGGCTGAAGATCTGGTACTTGGGGTATTCTTCCCTAAGTGCATGAAGAAGCACCCACTAAGAGAGTGCTCGCTGGATAAGGTGGAGGTATGTGGTCTATGCGAATTGAAACATGACACTAAGGATTTCCCTTCACTTCTAAAGGCCAAATCTATATTTCAAGTATCTACTGTGGACATGGAGTAGGTATGTTTCATGTTAGAGAGGAAGTCGTGGAAACCTCGGATTCCAGGTATAAATTATGAGCCTACACCTTTCAATTCCTGGAATAATTTTAATAATCAATTTCCTCTGCAATAGTCATATCCTCATACAAAGTGGCACCAACCTTTGAAACCTTCAATGCAATATCCGACCCCTTGGACTTCACCGGAACCAAATCCAAGCCAACAATCCCCTTGGTATCCAAGATGGAGAAACCCTTATCTTGGGAACCAGTTTCCCCATAATCAAGCACCCTATCCATAGTATCAGAAGCCACATCTACAACTCCCCAATAATGCTATAGCAATGGGTGCACCACTCTATCCTCAACTACCTACTCAACCTAACCCCAATCCTAATAATAAGGAAGTGCAACAATTTGAAACCTCTAGTATGGCATCTTATTCCATTTCCCCTCTCTCTTGTAATGATCTAAATTTACAATCAGGGAGGGTAGTGGAACCAATCATCATTGAGGATGTTCCATTCTCTATGACCGAAGAGGGAACGAATCAACAATTTCGAAATTCATTCAATTCATAAATACCCATTATCGAGGATGTTGAAACATCAATTGAAACACTAGATGAAACAACGATTGAAACACCAGCTGAAACAGTGATTGAAACACATGATTAAACATCAGCTAAGACACTTGCAGAGACACGTACTAAGAATCAACCTACATAGTTTTTGAGAGAACCACCGTATCCTAAACGATTAGCCTTGAAGAAGGCAATGGAACAACCTATTTCCAACCTTCTAGGAGAATTGAAAAATATTTACCTAAAGATTCCACTCTTACAAGCCCTGCATGATGTACCTATCTTTTCCAAGACTGTTAGAGAACTGGTTTTAAAGAAACCAGGAAGGAATCCTAAAGATCCTCCTATCGTCAATGTAGTGGGGAGGTTATCTGAACTTATGATGGGGAGGGCTCCACTGGGTAAATACGATGACCTAGGTAACCCCAGTATTATAGTATATATTGGAAAGACCCATATCCCTAACATTTTGTTCGATTTAGGCACTTCAATAAATGTTATGGCCATTGAGACTATAAATAAATTGGGACTCGTTGATCTCAGGCCTACCCCAATGATATTAGAATGGCTAACAGATCCACTATAAAACCAAAAGGAATCATGAACGACCTTGTAGTCTCTGTTGAATCTGTTAGCACTGTCGTTGTGCTAAGTGGTTGGAAAGATATAAAACAGTGCAAGAGGAAATAAGGTATAAAAATTTATTGACAAAGGACCTTGAAGAGTGTCAATGAAGTTCTGCAGATATGATGAGGGGTCATTTCCAGACTAGGAGTGGCATATAATTGAAAATTTCCTTGATTATGGGCTTGGAAAAGTGTATAGGAATGAGAAAGATGCTCCAGGATGAATAGTGAAAAAGAGATGAATGGCTCAGCTACAATAGGAAGAAAATCGAGGGTATAGATTGATTTCGCCAAGGGTAGATGCATATTAGTTAAAAATTTCTACACAGGAGGAAGGAAGGATAATCCACATGTAGGATCGGTCGTTGTCTGAACAAGGGCAAGCAGATCAACGACTGATAAAGATTTCTCCATGCAGACATGCATGAGAGACAAATTGATGACGGTTCATGAAATCTGTTACAAGCTTCATATTTCAAGGGACAAGATTGAAGGTCGCCCAAGATCGATGGCGAAGGGGTTTTTCGTGGCCCCAAGATGCATGGGAGAATAAAAATATCCTCCTTTGCAAATTATGGTATGAGATACATATCTCAATGGTGGAGATGCAACACGGGTGCAGATCTACGGTTAATAAATATTTCTCCATCGAAACTTGCATGATGGATATTTTGCTTCAGCATTGTGAAGGTTGGTAGGGACCTCCACGTTGAACGGAGAGGATTAAAAAAGAGGTAGATATCTATGATCTTAAAGGATTTTGTGATGGGAACATGTATATAGGATAGCAAAGAGGTGGATTGTGAAATATGGTAGGAGCAACACTAGTGAATGGTCCATATTTGTTGTCGTTTCAAATCTACAAATTAAATTTTTTTTGCGACGCAAAGATGCAAGGGAGAGAAAGAATACGGAGTTCACGAAAGGAAAATAAAGGGTTAACTAGATGAACGATCTAAATTTGATCATGTAAGGATCTACGGCCTAGAACATTTTTGCAAATGGAAGATGCCCACCATGAAGGTGCATTTCAAATCACGAAATTAGTAAAGGAAATAGGAAATCGACGGTTAAAAAATATCCATGACAGGATCAATGGTTATGATATAATTTTATAATGTGAGCTGTAGAGAAGATAAGGGAAATGAAAAAAATGGAGGGAGACTAATGAAATCAAAGTAGCACAAAGGATCAATGGTGCAGAATAGATCGAGCGGAAATGGAAGGATGAGAAAGGTTTTGGTCACCAAATGTGCGAGAGAGTTAAGAATATGGAAAATCATAAAAGACTGTGCACATGAAAATCAATATACTATTTTATTCGCTTGCATCGAGAGAAGGAGACGACAGGTAGTACGAAAAGAGAAAATTCCTATGGCATCCATCAGCCACTTATCAAACACCAGGTAGGCCCTTTTTTCCCTCGTGAAAGTTGTATCAATGGCCTCAAATGGAAAACATAGAAGATCAGGGCTTAGAGTATCAGAAAATAGAAGAATCGTTGGAGGATAGGAATGCTGATGTTTTTTATCCTGTCCTGTTAAATGGGCCCATTGAGGCTGTGAAACATAGGTTGAATGTGCTTAAGGACTAGGGGACTGACCTTCATAACATCTATAAATCATTTTTTCACTTTTTTTCTACTAAACAAGCCCTTGGTTTCCTGGAACTTGTGATTTGGTGTGCAAACAACTATTCTATGTCGGAAAGAGACATAATGGACCTCGACCACTCCACCATTTTATGTCCTGTTAGTTCCTCAGTCATTAGGTAAACCCTGTCTGTCCCTGAAGATTTTACCTTAAAGGAAAATTATTACAATAAAGAGTCTATACTCCAGTATTTTAAGGATTCCATCGTTGAGAGAAAGAAAGCAATTTTTAAGAGATGTTTCAAACAAGAAGACGAGTCATCCAGCCCATCATTCCCAGTCGATGCAGCCCTGTTTAATGAAGAAAGCAAGTGTGTAGTCACCATGTTATGTCAATTTTTGGGTCTAGACATAGATACATACATCCATGAAACCCTTATGAGTCTTCTCTTCGTCTTAAGCACTTCTCTAGTTGAGTTAGGTGAAACCAGTCAGTCATTACAAGTGTCATGCATTAAATTTGATGAGTTCTTAGCTGAGAATATTCATTCTCAGCTAATGAACTTCCACAAAACCAAAAATTTCAGGTTCCAATCATATCTATTGAATATGTTCCTTTCCTTCAAAAAGGATAATCTACAGCTACCATAAATTATATTAACATATGAAATGTACATGGATTATACCAAGTTTGTGAATTTCCTCATGACAAAGATTTATGCTACCATTTTCCAAAAGAGCTTGCCTCGGGTGCTGTCAGAGATGTGGGATCTACAGAAGCTTCTAGAGAAAAGAGAGCATGAAATTGGTTCATGTATGAATATGGAAAAATGACCAGACTGTATGGTTTCACTTAGTCACCTTACAGGTTACCAGCTTTCAGACAAAAGTTGACCGTAGAGATTGACCACTTCCTGAAATATAAGAAGTCCACTGACATCAAATACCCTTGGCTTGTAGTTCCATTCACCATCAAGAATAAAGATTCTTTGCCAATGGTGGAAGGCTTGCTTAGAGAGTTGGGATTTGAGATAGAACCCACAATCAACTATGATCCTCACCAGGTTATCTCAAACAGGAGAAAGGATCAAAGGAGAAAACCTTTTAAACACAAAGAGGTTTTCGGATTGGCAGAAGCTTCCAATTGGTCTAATTACCTATAGGAAACCCCAAAGATTGTTGACTTAGATGAAGATTCAAGCTCTCCCATGAGAGAGGTTTTCTCTTTATTTCCTAATATATCCAATTTGGTTTCTGTAGCTGATAGCATTACTCCATTGGCCATCCAATTAGAAGGAAAGAATAAAAGAGATTTTCCTGAGGCAATGGATATCAAGGCAGAAGATACTGTTGAAACTCCCAACAGGCAGAAGATTGAAATAGAAGGAAAACTTTTCCTAGATATAGCTATAAACAAAGGGAAAAGGAAAATGAAGATATCAGGCTGTGCATTTGAGGTAAAAGAGTATAAATTTGCAGATACTCTAGTCGATTCCTCTTCCTAGTACAAGGATAGAGCGAACTTAGTGGATAAATACAAAGACATCAAAGACATAACTTCAGAAGAGACTCTGAAATTATATTCTGAAGTAAGAAATATTTCTAATCAAGATGTGTCTTTGGTTTCAGTTAGGGATTATGTTCAAAACAGTGTGAACTTGGCTTTGGAAACCAATAACAGAGTTGCCGAAGTAAAAATGAACCTAGATGATATGCCCATACCTGACATTATTCATCTACACAAGAAGATAGGGGATATCTTGTTTACTCACTTGCTGAATGTCACTCTAGAATTCTCCAAGTTATAGATCCTCAAAAGTAAAATTGAAAACCAATTGAGGCAAGAAAAGGTGGAAAACAAGGTCCATCAAACACAGATAAAGAAGCTGCAAATTCATCTGCTGGCTGCAGGAGGCCAATCTGATAACGGAGTTGGGATCCAAAGGCTGCTGGATGAGAAAGAAAAAGGAATTCAATTATTGAAAAATAAGGTTCTTATTCCTGCCACTCAGCTAATACAGGGCCCCGAGCTGGCTAAGATAGAAAAAGAAAAGGAGGACCTGCATAATCAACTCATTGATTGTAAACCAAAAGTATTGAAGTTTGTTGATAAGGAAAGGCAATGGCAAAAAAACATGGCCTTGGTATTATAGAGTGAGAAGGCCATGAAGGAAAAGTTAAAAAAAATAGAAATAAAATTGCAGGAGAAAGACAAAGTTAGAATCAAGGATCATTCCTCCTGTGGCTGGATCTAGTGAACAGAGCATAGTCCAGTCTATGTCACAAGTAAGTCTTAGATATTAGGAAATCACTGGTTTGAAGAAGCAGAATAAAAATTTGGAGGGAATAGCTTAAAAGAGAGAACTAGAAAGAAAGAAATTGGAAGAAAAATGTAAGGAACTGGTTTATAAGAACAACAAATTGACAAAGCAAGTTATAGGACATTTATCCTTACAAGGAGCAAAACATGTCATATGGGATGTACTGATAGTAGAAGCAGCCAAACTTCGACTTTATTTGGATTTTATTCTTGAGAAAGAGATTGTTACACAAGCTGCTAGACAAAATATCTTGATGGTAAAATATGTGTTACATAAAAATCCCATAGACACAGCTCATAATGCAATCAGTTTTTTGAACAGTTTGAATGAAGATGAAATAAAGAAAGAAAATATTCAAGATAGGGTCTTGGTTATCGCTTTGGTAAGTAAAGTAGTAAACAAATATCATCATTTGGAAACAGTTCAAGAAAAAATTGATGTTATGCATCATCAAATCAAGGGATACATTGAACTATTTAATCCTTTATTTAAAAGAGGACTCCCTTTCTTTTGGGAAGAGAAAGGAGGAACGTGGTCTCAGAAAGAATATAATGGCATGTTATGCAATTACAAATTAGATCAGAGACAATTTGATGATATGTAGAATTAATCCTTATCTGGAAAAGCAGTGATTGAAAAATTGGTTGGAGAGTTTGAGATGGTGATTGAGTTCAAGGCCACATGTACAAAATTTCCAGATTTCTCTTATGTAGAAAATGTGGAGCTTAGAGTATTGGTGAAGGAGATGATCAACCTGGATCTTCCGGTTGTTGATCAATGGATAATAATTGAAAATTATAGGAAATGTAAATACAAGGTGCACCAATGAAGATAGGATTGAGCATGACGAGGATCAAAAGGAAAGCTATAGAATGATCAAGCAAGCCAGGATACTGAATATACACTACTTTTTTAAATCCAGCATGTGCTACGCCCCCATTTTTCTATTTCACATAAATCATGGAAAATGTGCCACGTTAAAGTTGTTAGAAGTTTGTTTCTTGAGTTGTAACTAATTTCGGCCCTGTTTCGAGGTTGGTCTCGATGGCTTAAGAAATTATAAGTATACCCTTAGCAGAGGAAGAAGGGGTTGAAACACGGGAGACTTTTGTGTTATGTAAACTTTGAGATCTGTCTTTAATAGAAGTTGCATATTTGAATGCTAGCTTTTGAATGCAAAGATTCATGTATACTTCTCAATTACAGTCTATGATTTCTTTTCTTTATGTGCACGTCCTCCTTGTTAATATTCCGATTATGTTTTCTTTCATATTTGAGATAAGTGTGTGATATTTTTCAGAATTCATACTTGGTTATTCTCTGGTCTATCATTTCAGATATTCACACATTGTTTCTACCAAATTTAATGTATAATTCATCTAACTGATGCTCTCTATTAATGGATTGTCATCATTTCTTCCTTATCACCAGACCAAAAACATATTGACCGTAACTGAAGTATTATCTTGCCTTTGCAGACATTTTCCATGTAGATTGCTTTTTGTTTCTTGATAATTGTGACTCCATATCCCAATGTACCCTTACCCTGTTTTCAACCACAACAAAATTTGAATTTCATTTCATGTTTGTATCTGGCCTTATTATATATCTGTGAGAGATACATCTATGGAAATGAAGAATCTAGCTCCCTTTTCTAAATTGGTTCTGTTGTTACCTCTTGGTCCACCTTCCACAACCTTGGGTGCGATTCTGAGTGCTAACAGACTCATGGGAGTACCCTGCAGGATTCGTTTTTTTACAACCCAAGTCACAGCTGGGGGGACACCCATTAATCTTAGGAAGACCATGGCTAGCCACAAAAGATGCATGCATTAGTTGTAGATTAGGATCCATGACGATTTATGATGGAATTTCCAACATAAACGTAACCTTATATCCTCCAGCCAGACCAAGCTCAGACGCTAAAATCCCATTATTGATGGACTTAGAGGAGGAGGAAGGTACTCAGCCATTGTTAACAATTGGGAGGGACCTTGTAACAACCCTTTAATTAATTATTATTATTAATTCTGCTGGAAATACTTTATTACTATTTTATTATTCTTTTATTATTTTTGACATAAAAGTCAAGAATAAAACATTTTATAATCAAAACAATTTTATTTAATAAAATATGTTGAAGGGGTACAAGAATGGATATAGTTGTTAAATAGCGTTTGCTAACACACAAGAGGAAAAAGACAAGTGGAAAAAAACACTGAGTGAGAACTTAGGATGTAGGAGGCATCATCCCAAAAAATCAGTGTTACGGAGAGAAATTCCTGTGGCTTGGGGTACCACAACAGACAGCTTAACTCCAGATATCAATCCTTTCCTATATGCAAGAGAAACCAAACAACTAACACTAAAGGATCGTGATTCGTACCTTATTCCGGATGGTTGATGTAGATCCCCATTGAGCTCTCCAACTTCAGCTTGAATTGATGAATTGCTTCCTCAACATTCAATAAAACAAGACAAGCATACTATATATAATTGTGTTAGGTCTACTCTAGCATATATAATCAATAACATATAAGCATTTGAAATCATCCATGGATAAAATATTCATTAAAACACACATTATTGGATAGGAAAAGATATTTCTATTGATATAAAATCAGAGATTACAATGGATACAACCTCTGTCGGCATGTCTGCGAATAAGAGAAACCGAGTCCCCCACTTGGGCCTCCACCACTTCAATCCTCCATCTCTCGATAGCAAGATCACAAGAAAAAGATAAGCTTGGGAAGAACACAAAAGTGCTCCAAGGGACAAAGGGGATGCAGACTCAAGCACAAGTTCCAGCGATAATGGAATATAGTTCTCTTGCTCTTAATTTCTCATATGCCTTCAATGTATCCAAAGGGTTCCTTATATAGCTCATCAATGGGGTAATGAAAGGTCAAATCTGAGTGATATCAAGGCATATGGAAGGCCAAGAGACAAGTGAGTCGGATTCACATCAAGGAAAAGTCCAAAAGAATTTGGATTTTGCACACATCCTGATGTACGCGGTTTTAGAGGTCGTATATACACGAGAAAGGGTTTAAAAGTCGCGTATGGCAATTTAAGCATGTTTTTAGGGATGGTCTAGGAAACATCAAAGGAACAAAAATGGTCCATGGGGTCTAAGGAGTTTGCATAGGGATAGGGAAGGCCATAAAAGTGTGATTCACCATGTGTGGTAAAATCAACTATAAGAGATGCCCCCTAATGTGTGAGGTCAGAGGGGTTATACGATGGCTGAAATACATTATAAGTCCATCCCAGAAATAAAGTGATGGAGAACCCAGTGGAAGAACCAGCCACCCAATCAGCACTATACAATGATACAACTCTGCATATAATTGTGAATACATATAGCAGTCCCAGATACATAAGATTACAATGGCCATGAATAGGCATGACACAATATGACATATGTGGTCATTGCCACGTACAATATACATAGATCAGAATATCCATGATGAAGATATATAAAGGATCATGATCTCCATGAAGACTGAAGAAATACAATGGATCAAGATCTCCATAATGGATGGAAAGATCTGACATCTACTGGAATCAAGTCACGAGAGCTGAAATCTCATGAACACTGGCACGATCAAGGAGGTAGCATATATGAGATGCCACCAGTCTGGAAGGTCTTCTACACAAACCGCTACGAGTACATGTCCTACTATTTGAATAGAGGTGTCAAGGTCGAACATAGTAGTCCATCATTTGATTACCGGTCATTGATTTATACCATTAACAGACGCGAGATCACCCACCAATAATGAAAATGAGAATCAAGGTACTAGAGTGCAAACTAACAAGTGTGAATAAATGTGTTGAGGTCGAACACTTGAGAGAATCCATAGATCAGGGGACATTTATGTATTCCCAAAGAACTGTCGATGGCGAGAGAACCTGCCATTGATGGCTGCAAGTCTCAAGGCACTCAAAGATGACTCTAGATTCCTATCCCAGAATAAATGATCTGAAGTCAATGGGATGAAATCCGCTGGAAGGAGGGCATTAAGGCATCCCCCATCATCCAACATGAGGTACTCAGCAAAGCTGTATAATGTGGAAGGACTCGATCATAAAGTGCATGAACCAGTAACTGTATCGGGAATGGCCGACATGCAAAGTCAACATAACTGAGGAATGGCCAACTCAGGTTTCAACTTCCTTTGAACAAGAGCATAACGACAAATGGTGACTGAATGTAGGTAGCATAGACTTGATATGCAAAACTGGGACATCTCTGCGACACTGGAAGCATCGACAGAGGCTCCATAAGGACTGGAAGCTTAACCAGTAAATGGAGATAAACTCAGATAAATGAGTACAGCTCCTAAAGTCAAACTATTAACCCAACCAACGAATGTGATATACAGTGCTCTGTTCGAAGGCGACACGAATCAACTGTTGCCAAAGATAACATCTTTCCTTGTCCGGCTTTTTGGTTTTTAAAATTTTTTTTTTGTACTTTTTCAAATATTTGAAAAGCTTGAAAAAGAATAAAACTGCTTTAAAGTTACAGACTAGGAGGATATGAGATTCAAATGGGAAAAAAAACTAGTTCCAAGCAATGGAACATACCTATGCTCAATGCAAGGATACATTTGTAGGATAGCGACACTCGGGGGAAAGTCCCCTCCTGGTAAAATAGGGAATCAAGCTGCAAAGGATATATAAAATGGATCTGCATGGCTAGACATGATACAAGCATGGGATATATGGCTGATACTCAAAGTTAGGGAAGCCGACATAAGGCTCAATGAGGCAAGCAAAGCTCATGATAATGAAATTACAACTTGACATAAGGGAGTCCGAGGTAAATAGGAAAGCAAAAGATCAAGAGAAGCATGAGGCTCTTACGAAATGTCATGGTAATACTATACAACGGAATCCCACACCCTAAAGGACAAAACTATTGGCATGGGAACCAAATGCAAATAAGGTGCTAACTAGGGTACCCATGTAAGGTCAATCTCTACCATTCAAATCATGCCACTTCTAAAACAACAAGAAGGTTCTGTGACAAGATAGAATGGGTTCGTACCTATGGTTATGATGAAACGATCATAAGGTCATGAAAAATGAAAACGGTGGTGAAACCTAACCTAGATGCCAGTTTAGACATGATACCTAAAATCGGTACGAACGGGTCAACCCAACGGTCGAAACGGCGCTCAAAACAGTCTCCTACATCATATATTAGTCAAAAAATGGTCCAAAAGGATTAGAAATGGTCCAAACTATAGAAAAGGGGGTAAAAATTTCTATAAATACTAAAAAATTCAAACATTATATAACATTTTAAATTTTTACCCAATTGAGCTTAGAACTTCAACAACAAATTCTGGGAGATCCAGCCGACGGAATCGACTACTGTTTTTTCCAGGTAATTACCCATGCCCTGCTCTTTCATTTTCATGCAAATTTTATAATTTTCCATGGTCAAATCAGGATTCTAGGCCATTCTAAAGTGCACACTACGGCCCATGTGGAAATCGAGGGTTTTTTCGTGTATAGGGCTAGATATACACGGAAAATGACCTCAAAGTCGCATACATACGCGATTGTTTAGCAAACAGTCGTGTATGAGGTCGCGTTCAAGGTTTTTTAAGTGTTCTAATGACTCAAACTTGAATTTAATGTGCAGGATGGTTATAGAATGGAGAGAACATGACCACAGGATGTAGAAGAAGCAATTCATGGTGATCTAATGGCACAACAAGCTCTTCATGCATGCGAGCTCTATAAGTTTTGGTGTCTTGGTGGCTTAAGGGCCAAACCAAGATTGCTGCAGATGCTAGTAGACTACTAGGATCCAAACTTAGAGTCTTTCCGTATTGATGGGATGTCCCTCACCATAGAAGTGGAGGACATATAATTTATTACTGGACTTTCTCGACGGGGGAAAGTGGTGAACTTACGGTCTCGTGGGCCCGGAGGTGGCCTCACGATTGATGAGTACATAGCCATGTATTGTTATTCGTACACAGAGAAGGTCGGGAGTCAGATCCCAACTAACTCCATACAAGTGCTAGGCCTAAAGGCCATACAACTGACACTGGGCAGGATAGCAGGGCTAGCTTCACTCCACCAGGCCTCGCGGCCTCTGATGTTCTATGCAGTGGAGTGCATGAGACCCACTGTGTACGATTGGAGCACTGCACTACTGGGCAACATGAAACACTAGCTCAGTGAGTGCAAGATGAGCAAAGTACAAAACTTCGATTTTAGTAGCATATTGAGCACATTTTTCTTCGAGCGTGTTCTAGGATTGAGCCCTAGAGTTGACGTTCCTCTTCACGGGGTTCGAGATTTGGCCCAACAACGTTGGGGAGATGCGATGCATAGACTGGGTGGAGGTAGGGTGTCCAACCCCTATCCAGCTGATTTCTTTCCATGGTGACGACGACAGATAGTTTCCATTGATGGTTACCCCTACGTGGGGATATATTTCTGAGGAGACCCCGACATGCCATTACCACCAGGATCGGCATACAGTGACATTGGTAACGAATCCCAACCCTCTTTTTAATATTTTTTGAGTTATCTAATTTTTTGTGTTTTTTGATATATGGAATCAAAAAGACATGTTTTTGCGTGACAACACATAGTGACATCCTATCATGTGTATGCAAATGTAGGACCATGGCGGCTTGAAGGCTTCCCTCATCATAGACGGAGGGGAAGAGGAAATGACATTATGGGTGTGGATGCGGAGCGGACACTCCAAAGCATTCATACCAACTTCGTGAAGCTGACACACAGGGCACCCATGGCGTAGGTCGAGGACCTGCCTGAGGCCATGCAACGTTAGGTGGTGGGTGTGCCACGAGCATGGGTGTGATTATTCAAACGGCTGGCTAGAGCCGTGGTGACATTCCATGATCAGAACCCCCCTCCTCCTCCCCAATTTTAGATACCTGGGAGTGATACATTTTGTACTACTGTGTATTTATATTTTGGTGGCCCAAGAGCCCCACTTTTGTATTATGACACTATGTATTATCACATTTTGGATGTTTTAATGAAATTTTTTTATGATGATTGGTTTATTTATTTACATGTGTAAAAATTTATGTTTGTGATGAGCTTACTGTCTATTAAACAAATGTCAATCTTACACGTAGTTAGCATATGAGTCAGCAACTTGATTATTAATTCTTGGAACATGTATGTATGTTATGTTTTCAAATTTCTGTTATAACAATCCCACACGTAAGAATCTCTATAATAATGTTGAATCCCTAACATGATACAATCCATTAAGTTGTGACACTACTAACTCCAAATCAAGACGTACCTCAAGAGAGAGAACACCATGTGAAATGGAATCTCGTAGAAGCTCGATAACGGCACTATATTCAGAAACATTGTTTGAAGAGGGCCGTAAACATACACCTCCTGAAGACAATACCTGACCCGTAGGAGTATAAATCACCCAAGCAGCAGAGGCTGAGTGTTGAGTGTGACGGCTTGCACCACCCACAAATCCTATATAGATGAAAGATTCCATTAACATCTACCATAAGAAACGAAAGCTAATCAACAAACCTGATCACCATAAGAAAAGACCTAACTATGCAAAATGTTGTACAATAATATACAATACCCAGGCTTGGCTGAAAATCATGCATAGTACTTTTTAAGATAGAGCCCATTTCTAGGCTCCGCTAAGGCTATCCCCTCGTAATCTACTAGCTCATAAGCACCCTTCTCGAACACACGTTTAACCACGTAAGGACCATGCCACATGGGGTTGAATTTTCCTGCCCCCAAGGGTTCTTTAGCTTGATCCCACAAAAGGACCAAATCTCCTTCACTAAACCTCCTTGCAAGGACATATTTATCGTACTGGACCTTAACGTGACTCTTATTCACTTCTAAAGCCACTAAAGCATCTCGACGCTGCTCATCAAGCTGCTCTAAATGGACCAAACGTTCCTCCAATGGAGAAGTGTCTAGTAAGAGCTCTATGGCTAGCTTCAAAGAAGGGATCTCGCACTCAACCGGCAATACAGACTCCACTCCATGTACAAGCTGATATGGAGAAAAACCAGTGGTAGTCTTAACCGCGTTCCTATAATCCCACAAAGCAGGATACAACATAATATGCCAATTGGTCTTGCTTTGTGCGACGGTTCATTGGAGAATATACTTGAGTGATTTGTTCACTGGTTCAACTTGTCCATTTGCTTGAGGGTAATAAGAAGAAGAATGCTCCTGCTTATACCCTAACTTCGAGGCCAACTCTTCCATCATACGATTCTGAAAGTGCCTACCATGGTCAGTGACAAGCTCTTTTGGAATACCGAACCGAGTAATAATCTGGTTGAATACAAAGTGTGTGGTTGTCTCACCGTCGGATTTAACTGTAGGCATATCCTCAGCCCATTTCGTGAAGTAGTCAACAACCACTATAATATGATGATGCCCCCCAGCTGAAGCTGGGTTGCAATCCATGAAATCAAGCCCCCACTTAGTGAAGGGATCAATGGTGATAATGGGATGTAATGGGGCAGGACGTGAGCGCATATTACGTGCGAACACCTGGCAAGGGTGGCACTTCTTGACCGCATTAACACAATCTTTAAAGATCGACGGCCAAAAATAACCCGCTCTCAAGATTTTTTGGGCTATAGAAAGCCCAGATAAATGACCACCACACGCCCCTCCATGGCAATCATTCAGCACAAGCTCAGCCTCCTCATGAGTTAAACAACGACGTAAAATGGAATCTATCCCACGACAGTACAATGTGTTATCCACTATGAGGTAATTCTTATAAACGTGACGTAATCGTCGTCGTTCATCCCATGAAAGGTGAGTAGGTACCTTCAACGTTTGTAAATATATGATAATGTCCCCATACCATGGATCCAAAGTGGAGATCAAGAAGATGTGCTCATCGACAAATGTATCTTCACAAGTTTCCTCCTCCTCCTCGCTTGGGAAATTAGATATAAGCTCTGCAAAAATCAACGTTTTTTTTCAATTTTACCGAGACAAACTTGAGATCAAATTCTTGTAGGATGACAATCCACTTATTATACTTTCCCCCTATCATCCTTCTAGTGAGGACGAACTGAAACGGATTGACATGGGAAAACACCAAGGTCTAGCGAAGGAGAATATAGTGTCTCAATATTTGAACCGCATGGACAGTAGCTAAGGCAAGCTTCTCCACATGGGAATAACAGATCTCTACATCTATAAGGTTCCGTCTCAGATAATATATGACATGATCTTGGAGCTCCTCATCCTCTTGAGCCAAAACCATACCGATCGTCTCCATAGATGCGGCCACATAAAGTAGGAATTCACGGCTATAGTCAAGTGGACTAATCATTGAGGCCGATGCTAGGGCTCGCTTAAGCACATCAAAGGACTCATGGGCTCACTCATCCCAGTAAAAGGTAGTGTCCTTCTTCAAAAGATGCATAAAGCCTCTAGTCAAATTGGCAAAATTCACGACGAATCTCCGTAAGAAGTTTTCCATGCCTTGCAAACATTGAAGATGTCTAATGTTTTTCGGGGGAGACAATTGAAGTATTGCCTCAACCTTTAATGGGTCGACTCTTATACCCTCCTTGGAGACAATGAACCCTAATAAGCGACCAGACTTCATACAAAAGATGCACTTGTGAGGATTTAACCTTACCAAATAATGGCGGCACCTTTTGAACACTAATATCAAATGGTAAGAATGACACATTCTCATGCGAGAATGAGCAGCAAGGTCATCCAAAAAGACTTCAATAATCGATTTGAGATCATGGAAGATCAAGGTCATAGCCCACTGAAAAGTGGCTCCGGCGTTTTTAAGGCCGAAGGGCATCTTCCGATATGCAAAGGTACCCCAAGGAAAAATGAAAGCAGTCTTATGTTGGTCCTTGGGTTTAATCTGTATATGATTGTATCCGAAAAAGCTGTCCATAAAATAAAATACCTCGCTTCCCGCACACTCATCAAAAATCTGATCGATAAATGGTGTGGGAAAATTATCTTTAGGACAGGCATGATTCAAGTCACGGAAATCAGTGCATATGCGGATCGTTCCTTGATTCTTATCAATTGGAACGGGGTTTGAAACCCACTCCGTCAAGGGAATGGGATAGATAAAATCGGCATTCAACAGTTTTTCTATCTCAGCCTTAATCGCGGGTGCTTTCCTAGGATTCACCGCACACAAGCATTGTCGAACAGGCTTAGCATTAGGATAAGTTTTAATCTCATGCTCAACAATGCGAGGGTTTATACTTGGCATTTCATCATATGACCAAGAAAATACATCACAAAATTCTTTGAGTAGAAAGCAAAGCTTTCCTTTGCGAAGGAAAACTCTGAAGTACTTCGAGTGCAAACATCGCACAAGGAGTGTAGCCCAAATCCTTGACAACAGAATAGTTCTGGGTGGCTCGGGAATTAGGATTGTGCCCCGAACTCTTAAGGACTCCCTTAGGAATGCAAGGAGAAACTTCAGGTCTATCCACAAGTTTTTCAATACGTAGAGGGCTCTCGGGCTGAGCAGGTTCCTTTCCAAGGTTTGGTTGTGACGAACCATAGTCCTTCGCACGAGTCACAACCTTAGCAACATGCACCATATTGATGCAACCATGACCACTGCAAGCCTTCGGTGGATCTTGATTCTCACATGATTGATCATGGGTCCTCGAGTTCATGTTTTGATTATGAGGTAAAGGGTTGGTTAGCACAGCTGGGCCCTGCGCTATGAATCTCAAGGCTTCTTCTATCCGAGGGCACAAGTGAGTGAGGTGATCATCCTTACATAACTTGCAAGGAAAATTAACCTTACGTTTAGGTTGCTTGGCCCCCCCAACATTTTTGGTGTTCTTTTCATTAGAGTTGGAATTTTCATTCCTATTCCCACCCTTATGATTATTTTTACCCTTCTTTTTATTCCTTTCGGGTTGCTGGTTACCCTTTTGGTCCGACGATTGTACCACAAGCACACTCGCCATTTGGGTGGGTTGAGACGAAGCCAAGGCTTGTCCCGAGGCAGATTGGTTGATAGATAATTGACTGACCTTTTTCACAACTGAATCCACAGGTTTGGTACTCGTACAACCAACAATGCCATCGACATGTGGTCCAGGTTTGACCTTAGGGTCGAAACTAGAACGCGGAGCTTTAGGAACGATCTCATATAACAAACCGGATTGAGCATAAATCAAGTCCAATTCTTGTGCCCTAAAAATGGCTTGTTCCTCATTCTGAACTCTGGATGTAGAAACATCCTTCGCTATATAAGGTAGTAATGATTTAAGGAACCACTCGAGGGGAAACTCCAGTGGTATGAAGGCTTTAATCAATCTCTTCCTTCTATGCCACTCTGGGATATGGTCCGAGATATGTGTGGCTTTATCTTGCCGGAATGTCGACAAGAGTTCAGTACCAATGTCGTAACGCACTGGTAGCTGAAAGTGGTTTAGAAAATTCATAGCTAGGTCATCGAACAAAGCAAATTCCCCCCTAGGTAGCTCCATGTACCATTTCGTGGCAGTCCAGGTGAGGGTGCGTTGAAATAGCCTTAAATGGATCGAATATTTGTGTAAGGAATTAGAAGAGCACCATAGGTGAAATGTAGTAACATGTTCACTCGGATATTCTCCCGTTTTTCCCTCGAACTTGGGAATTTTCGAGGGAAGCTTATTAGGGACAGCTAGCCAAGCCAGGTCATAAGATACCGGATCGTTCGTTAGTCTCGACAAGTCAGGAAAATTTAATGTTGCGAGGAAAGGGAGCCTAGGTTGAGCAGGTCTAAGAGGCGCTACCTGATAATTTTGATTCACATAGGACTGATGACCGTAACCACCATGGGCATGGCCATAGTAGCCACCTCTTGTTTGACCCGCATAGGGTGGCATGGAAGCACCATAATGTGGTGTACCTTGACTATGTGGAGCTACAAAGCCATAATTCGAAGAGTAAGTGGGTTGTTGATACTCGTACCCATAAGGTGAATAAGTCTGTGCATACTACAGTCTATAATAAGTTCCATAAGATATCCCATGAGATGTCCCATGAGACACTCTGTAAGTAGGAATATATGCTCTGGAAGTAATAACATGACCTCCAGAAGTAGGGATACGACCTCCTGACACAAGAGGAGGTACTTGAGTGTGAGACACAACTAGGCAAGTAGCAGCAGTATAGACATGACTCATAGCAACGTTTCGGCCTGAAGGACCATGGGAATGATGGGGAGGAAAATCATTCGAAGAACAAGGAATAGAGGACAAAGGGACATGTGAAATTATGTACGTGGTATTCCCAACAGTCACTCGTGTTGGGTCTGGTATTCGAATAGGATTACTAACACCAGGTCTAGGACGAACGTGAGATGTGGCCTCCAGCGTCGGGATGGAGGGTGTGATATGACTCGTGCTCCCAAATCTCTCCGTATGGAAAGGAATGGGAATTCCCCCAGGAATAGTGTTAGGATCAAATTCCGTTTTGGCAAAAAATGCCGTATCATGTATAGGGTTACCAAACATGCCATAACTAACATAAGTAGTGCTTGCAGGTTCATGGTGAGTCTCGTCGCTCGGTATCCCATACCGGTGACCTGTGAATGAGGGATCATAGCTAGAGTGAGTATGTCTTTCATGTGAAGGATCAAACTCAGAATGTATAACCGCATCAGGTGAAGGATCAAATGTAGGAGTAAACTCTTCGTCGTCCACGCAAAGTGGAGAAGACAGCTCAGGAATACCATCTTAATGATCTCCCATCATGTGTGAATCAATGTGGGTATGAGTCTGCCTGGACCGTCTGCTTCTCTCTCCCAAAGGAGGAGGATATGTAGAAGGAAAACGACGAGAATGGCGAGGATCTGCACCTGTATCCATAATGACTCAAAAAATGAAAAGAAACTCTAAATTATGCAAACCCAAGGCAAGCTAACATGCACAGAGCATACACCAATAAAATCTAAAGCCAACCACAAGAAAATAAGGGCAGGATATGTGAGCTCCCAAATGAAGCAGGTATGTCTCACCTAGGAGAGGCTTGAGATTCCCATACACAACAAGTGGAGGTTCGTAACCAATTATTGTGGCCCTCAGCTTCAACGCGTAAAGCGACTATGCTGTCCAACCCCAACCTAGCTGGGACACTCACAGAATAACCCCTGCAAAGTACCCCCTCGATAACCTCGGTAAGGAAACTAAGGTCACCTCAATATAATCAATGCTCAGGAAGAAATTCGCAGGCTGGATTGACCATATGGGCAGGGTAGTAAGGCCCAAAACTCTCGAAAGAGCCCCCAGATACGAATACAGGGCCTGGAAATATCTCCGGTGCTACTCAGTTATGACTAGGGGTCATCCCAATCAATAACCGCTCACATTGCCTCGTGCTTAACTCCCTTTTGAGAGGAGGATCCTGAGAAACACTAATTATACCAAGGAATTTCACACTCTCAGCTAGATAGACACATACATGTTGTTATTTAGTGGTCTTGGAGAATTTACTCACAATGAACTATTCCAAGACCCTAAAACCTAATCTTGTTGGTGTACCCTATCAAAGAAAATAGTGTAATCCATTTTAATTAAGCGTTGATTTTATTTGGCTCTATTACTCAAGAGAGGTAGTTGGTCGTGCAACCAATGGTGTTATGACGCAACATGAAGTAAAATGCACACCTAATAATCAATGCAAATGCATTGTGTCGAATGAAAAACAGGGCATGCTACTACGTGAAATGTAAAATTTTTCTTCAAATGACAAATGCAGTCATTCCTATATGAAGTCCTGACTAATACTCTAAGGAAATCTAGTGCAAGTACCATGCGAAATGCATAATGATGCAAAAAAGCAAATATTTTGGATTTTTTGAATAAAAATGAGATACTAAAGCAAAAGAATGATTCTACTACCCCCAGACTCGGCAAGAACAATCAAACAACACTCACACAAAGTACTAAGGTAAAAGAAATCTAATGCACTAATCCCAAAACAAAAAATTGAAAATGCAATGACAAGAACCTTCTTAAAAAAATAATTTACCCTAAAAAAATGTGTCTCTGGTAAAAAACAGAGGTGTATACAGACTCTAGCAGCATTAAAGGAGACTTAGCAATCATCAAAATTCACCCAGCAACAATCAATCTTCCTCTAGAAGGAAAAACTAAGAGCATACGTGACTGTTTGTAGTAAACCCGCATATGTACGCAGATATAGCAGTCAAAGCCATGTGTATACATGACTGTGAGTAAAAAAATCGCGTATAGGAAGAGAAATGTATAAAAATAAAGGCAAACAGATGAACTGAGACAAAATTCACACCAATTCCGACACTACCAGGAAAACATGCTCCCATACCCGACACAGAAATAGAGAAATAAGAGCAATTCAAGAACATTGAATGCCGATAACAACCCCCAAAGGACAACTACTAGGAACTCCCCAACGGAGTCGCCAATTCTGTTACGGAGAGAAATTTATATGGATTGGGGTACCACAACAGACAACTTAACTCCAGAAATCAATCCTTTCCTATATGCAAGAGAATCCAAACAACTAACACTAAAGGATCTCGATTCGTACCTTATTCCGGACGGTTGATGTAGATCCTCGTTGAGCTTTCCAACTTCAGCTTGAATTGATGAATTGCTTCCTCAACATTCAATAAACAAGAGAAGCATACTATATATAATTGTGTTAGCTCTACTCTAGCATATATAATCAATAACATATAAGCATTTGAAATCATCCATGGATAAAATATTCATTCAAACACACATTATTGGACAGGAAAATATATTTCTATTGATATAAAATCAAAGATTACAATGGATACAACCTCTGTCCGCACGTCTGGGAATGAGAGAAACGGATTCCCCCACTTGGACCTCCACCACTTCAATCTTCCATCTCTCGATAGCAAGCTCACAAGCAAAAGATAAGCTTGGGAAGAACACAAAAGTGCTCCAAGGGACAAAGGGGATGCAGACTCAAGCACAAGTTCTGGCAACAATGGACTATAGTTCTCTTGCTCTTAATTTCTCATATGCCTTCAATGTATCCAAAGGGTTCCTTATATATCTCATCAATGGGGTAATGAAAGGTTGAATCCGAGCGATCTCAAGGCATATGGAAGGCCAGGAGACAAGTGAGTCAGATCCACATCAAGGAAAACTCCAAAAGAGTTTGGATTTTGCACACATCCTGATGTACGCGGTTTTAGAGGTCAAACCCGTGTATATATGCGATAAAGGGTTTAAAAGTCGCGTATGGCAATTTAAGCATGTTTTTAGGGATGGTCTAGGAAACATCAAAGGAACAAAAATGGTCCATGGGTTCTAAGGAGTCTGCATAGGGACAGGGAATGCCATAAAAGTGTGATTCACCATGTGTGGTAAAATCAGCTATAACAATCAAGTCATAACTCCTAGTTGAGTGCTAGAGAGAAAGAGGCTCATAAATGACCAAGTACTAGGAAAAATACTATAAATTAGTATGTCCATAAGAAATAGGGAGATAGCATTGGATGGGGATTAAACATCTATGTAATACAAGAGATGGAGCATTGATATTTTGCTCTTGTGGTTCAGCGAATAGGATCAGGGGGTTCTGGAGCAAGTAGTTTGGATTCTATGGGAGTTGGTTGGGAGGAATGGAATCTCCACTCTTGTTTTCCCATCGTTGGTGCCAATTTTTCTACTTCACATTTTAATGTTGTAGAATATATTTCCCTAGATCTATAATAGCTAAACTCTATTTGCTTTTGACTAATCTATTGTTGTTATATTTGTATTCTGCGCTAATGGAGTAAATTCAGTTAGTTTTCACAGAGATACCTATATTAGACTGTGTATTTCCTATAGGAATTGTTTCCTAGATATATTGACATTCTGCATTTTGAAATAAAGTTAGCGACTCAAATTACAAATAAATTCCAATTTTTGTTATATGTATAGATCTGTTTTTTCTTTCTTTCTAGGCATGCAGATAAAATCCATTTACTTAGAATTCATTTAACTTCTTTATATGAGTTAACAGTATCCAATTATAATGTTATTATCATATATATCTGTAATGTCTAGTATAATATAGTTAGGAATCTTCTTAATAGTATTATAATTTATAAAGAAACTAATCCAGAGTATTAGGTATCGACTGTAATTCTTGATGGGAGTAATCAATGTTATCATCGTAAGTCTAATTAAACTAAGAAAAATAATTACAGGAACTACAGGATCTTTCCCTTATATCTTTATAGAAGGAAG